>VZTA01007276.1:243385-296273 GCA_013398855.1 Mohoua ochrocephala | reverse complement strand
CAGCCGCCGGGCTCGGCTCGGAACCGCGGTACCTGTTTGCCAGGGGCTTTAGCAATCGAACCCTTTCCTGAGAGGCGACAGATGTTGGGTGAAGCGGCATGTTTCTAGTTCTGGGGCCATGCCCACGTTTTCTCTTGCCTTAGCACTGACTCTGTTCTCTTTCTCTGTCAAGAGCAAGAGAAGAGAATTACCCCGATAATTGTGTATCCAGCACAAAAGACAACATCAGCTGCTCTTGGTAAGGTCCAACATTATTTTTGGAAACGTTTAGTCAGAGAAAAATTAGAGCAGGTCCTCTTATGGTGTAATTTGTTGGCATAAATTGTTGTAGGTTTTTGATCTCAGTTATATTAGTTGAGGGTCGGTGGTGGAGTATTTTTTTTTGCTTTTTAATGTCTACAACCAGATGCCATCTTCCAGGTAAGAGGAGCTGCAGAACTGCTGTCGATTTTAGCCCCTTACCAAGCAATAAGAGCCTATTTGCACCATTAGCTCAGCTGTCCAGAGTTTTCACTTCATTAAGAGCTTTTCTTTTTCATATTTCCTCACATTGGTCTAGGTTGTTTGGTAGCTTTGAATGAGCCATCTAGCTCTTTTGAAAGGAGATGTTTTTTCATTCTTTTTTACTGTTTGAACTAGACAGTTGTTAGTTAGCAAGTACCTTGATAGAATCGCAGTTTTTCTTTGAAGATTATATGATGGCAACAAATTTCTGCTGTATTCCCTCTTCCCAGAAAATGCCAGTTACATTTTACACGGAACTTTTTTAATCTGGGTACTATGCACACAGCTGTATCCTATGATGTTGTTAGTCTTCTTTGCCACTTTTCTTTCCATCAGTGTAGGCCTAACAGGTTTTTTTTTCCCCCATCTACCTCTGTTTGGTGTTTTATATTCCTTTTATCACCACCTGCACAGGTATAATAATAACAACATTGTGTCCATTATTGAGCCCTGTGTTTTCCATGTAATATAGACACCAGTCTGGAGTTTCCTTATCCCTAAGTTACAGTAATTATAGCAAAGTTTCAGAATTTTTGCAAAATCACTTTATCCCTGGAGGTCCCACCTTGAGCCGAATGTCCTCACCCACAGCATCTCTGTGTGAAGCTGTGCTGCTGGTCAATGCAGTTGCTCCGGAGGGGTAAATTACACAGTGCCTTTTGGGCTGCAGTACGTCAGAAAGGGCAAGGCCACAGGGACACAGCTTTGCCTCCAGGGAATGTGTTTAGTGCAAGAGTTGCTAACTGTTGCAATAGGGAAATTCTTTGGTTAGCAGCAGGAAGGACTGCCAAACCGAGGGGTCTTGCTGCCAAGGATTAGGGCATCAAAAGCAATCTGGAGATTAACCTCACTTTTGAAAGAAGTGGTTCTTGATGTTTGTGGGGTCTCCCACTGGAGCTGCTGGTTTTCACCAAAAGAAAGAGTAGTTCTTCATATGTATCCAAATTGTTTTCCGATCTTTCTTTTTTTGACAGGCTCCAAGATGACTCTCCTGTGCAAAGTGTTTGTTGGGCTGAGCAGCCATTTCCAAACTGATGTGGAATGGCTGGCAAATGACACCAGCGTTGACGTGGTTTATAAGCAAAGCAGAGTTACAGAGGGAGAACGACAGTAAGTCTGGCTGAAAGCGCTTCCTTGTGCTTATCGTTTTAACCTGCAGTGCTACAGCGGCTCTCGGTGCAACTGAGTGCCAGGTAATGAAATGGGAAACAGACAGATCTGAAGTGAAGGTGAGGGCTGAGAAAAAAAAAGGGCAAGGAAGCAAGAAAACCCCAAGCCCAACCCAGTCAGTCAAACAGATTCTTTAGCTCTGTTTTTTGTTACATGGTATTTTGCAAATGAGCCAGCTTTGAGACTTAAACTTTAAGCACATTTTCATGAGCAACTGAGCTGATATAAGAGCTGACTGCAGTGGAAAGCAAGGAGACTTGGTCTTTCCCAGTGCTGCTCTTATCTCTCTCCTTACCCCATGCCAGCAAAGTGGCTGCATTCTCTCCCTGACATTCATGAGGTTCTCTGAATACACTAAGACAACAGAAAATTATCTAGTGGTTTGATGGTTTTCGTTTTTTTTTTTTTTTTTTTTAATAATATTGTTTTTCCCTCTAAGCTTGTTCTTTTCCACATTAGTGAGTTAAAGTGACTCACACAGACACCCGCTGAGTGCTAGAATTAATGCCAGGGTAGCACTGAAGGGGATGCTGGTGGGAGGGAGAACCAGGGTGTTCCACATCCTCTCGCCCTGATTCATTGTGTCTCCCTGTCTTGAGGAGCCTTCTTTCAGCTGCCTCATAGCTGCAAGCTCAAGGCTTTTCCCACTAGTTTCTCACAGTTATGGATGTGAGATGGTTTTGGCAATCTGTGGCCACCAGTGCCAGATAACAGCCCGGCCATGCTGCAGCCAGAGGTAACATAGTAACTCAGCTGTATGCCCAAGCCTTTAGGTGTTTTCCCATTTCCACAGCATGATTGGGAAAATTAATTTATAATCTTGTTTATATGAATAAGTGAAAATGCATTGAACCTATGGGCAGGAACCATAAAATGTGCTGCAGCTATAGTCTCTGCAGGCTTTAGAATAGAGCAGCACTTTCTTACTTGGACTTCAAAATTTATTTTTGTTATGCCTGTCACTATCATTATTGCTGTTATCTATTATCATGCAATTGCACAAGGGCAGTGACGGTGACAGCTGAGGTTCCTGCAGGACCCACGGTGTGTGAGACACCCCAGTTCTGCTGGAAGCCCTCATTCTGGCAGCATGATGAAACAGCTCAAATGACACCGGGAAAACAAATTCCCTGCAGAAATCTCTGGCAAAGAGCTCCCAGGAGGAGCACCCAGGGAATTCCATTGCTGCCGCGCAATGCAGGCTCGTGATCAGATCATTAAAGAGCAGCTGGACGACTGCTCTGGTGATGACTAAAAGATATCAAGGGACAGTGTTTGACTCCAGCTAGAAAACCACTTACAAATAGTGGGACTCCTGAAACAATCATGTTGAAATGAGCAGGAAACTTCTTGGAGAGTTCTTGTGTTGAGCTATTGGCTTTGAGCATGTCATAGACAGGAATGGTGGTTCGGTTTTCTCAGAGAACATTTGCAGGGTTATGTTCTCCGTATGTCCTCTTCCAGCTGGTTGTAAGAATTAACCTCAGGTGGTCAGAGAGAAGGAATTAGTTCCTTGCACAATGCTGTGAAGTGAGCTCAGAGATATACAGAGTTCTCCTTGCCTTTTTTCCTTCCCTTTTCTTTGTTTATGCAAGACAAATCCAGATTTTTTTTCCTCTAGACTCCAGAAAGTGCAGGATAGGTACTCCCCACTGAGACACAAATAGTTAGCACAACTGGGCTGAAGACAACAGGTGTCCTTGAATGCTGAGGGGCTGCTTCAGAAATGAGCCAATATCCAATGCATTTTCTTGCAATGTGCTGTTAGAATGGACACATCAAATAGAGAAAAACCATCTTATTAAAATATTTAGCATTAAATCTTTCTTATTCTTCCAGAGAAATTGTAGAAAATGGTGAAAACTTCATTGAAGTACCACTGATTTTTGATTCTGTTGAAGAAGTGGACTTTTACACAGACTTTACCTGTCTGGCCCAGAACAGATACGGATACCAAGTACTGCCAACAAGGGTCAAGCAGGAAGGTAGCTATTTTGACTGCTTATTTTTGATAATTTTTATTAATATTCTAATGCTAAATTATCATCCGATCTGTTTATACAGTCAGAGCTACTGTTGGGATGAGTTATTTCCTGGGGAAAGTCTGGTCGCATCTTTCACCTGTAGTCTTTGATACAGCCTGTTCACAAAATACTCCTTCTGTAGATCATTTACTGACATTTTATGCAGGGATAAGGATCCATCTGTGCTGGTATATCTGTTTGTTGGATAAGACTTCAGTCTAGATACACTTTGTGAAATAATTGTTCCAGTGAGACTACTGGCACACTCTTTTTGCAGCAGGGCCAAATCTCCTCCAGTTCCTCAACAAGTAGGGAAAAAAAAAAGACAATAACAGAATAAATGATTAGAGCGTTCCTTTTCCTCATGCACAGGCTGCTGCCAAAATAACAAGAAGTGTAAATTATGATGGGTGTTGTTATTTTGGCTCCTAGTGATGGGAAAAGAAGACCTAAACTCAGAGCAATTAATGTTGCAGTGTAATAAACCATTGGCCAAGAACCAGCTGTATAAACGATGTGAAGCAATGCTAATTGTTTCTTTGCCTGACGCTGGTGAATCACCAAAGTTTGCTCACGCTGTCTTAGAAAGGCACATGAACACTTTCAGACCTCATTATCAGTTATGACTCACTCCAGCACTCTGTGAGGAGGGATTTGTACTCAATTTGCTGGATCATGTGCTGCCCTTGTCTTCCATGAGCTACACAGGTATAACTACAGAGGAGGCAATATATGTTGGAATAATCCAAAATGGTCTGGATAGGCACTGGTGTTGGAAATCAGCCAGATTTGAGAAGAAGTTCTGAGTCTTGGGTCGATCATTACTAATTTATAAACTGCTCTGTAGGAAAAAATTATTCACAAAACTTGCGGGTGGACTAACTGTTAAGTAGTCCTGCTCCACACGGTGCTTGGTTTTCCTGCTTGGAATGTCTCTGCTTTTAACAAACCAAGATAGAAAGCACACAGCTGCTCTGATCAGGGGTTCATAAAGTTGGGTGTATGCAAAAGACTGAACTTTAAATTCTCACCCTCTGTTGTTCTCCAATTCTTCCTCCTGTCTTCATGAACACATTTCCCAGGGTGCTCAATCAATAGACCTCTTCTTTTCAGAGGTGATAAGCCCTGCTGGAAGGTTAACTTGCAGACATTCTTTTGATTGTGATTTCTCCTCTTCCCACTTGAGCTTAGAGAACTATGCTCCTGGGAGTTTGTTGTTTTTTTCTGTTTTTCTAATATTTAATTTGTTTACTTTTCCAGCTGTCGGCCTGTCCTGGTACATTGCAATGATTCCTGTTGTGCTGGCCGGTGTGATCGTGGGAGGGATATGCATGCACAAGTGCTGGAGGCGGAGAGCTGATAAAGGATATACAATACCAAAGGTTTAAAATCCACTTGGTTCTCCAACTGCCAACAGAACAAAATCACCCTGTCTGTCTTCCACGTCAGACACAGAGAGCATTTCAGACCTGATACACTGCATTCCCAACAGACTGATAATAACAGCTCTTTCCCACTTCTCCAAGTCTTCTATGATCTGATGAAGTTAAGAATATAAGTTTGCATTTTTACACTGCTTAGATGCAGGAAATCTGGTTCTATTATTTTGCAGCTATGGTGCAATCGCTAGAATTTTGGAACACAAAATCGTGCTCTGGATATGGGAAGAGTAGGGAAAGGGAGGTGCTCTCACCCTTTGTAATTCCAATAGATGTAATGTTTTTTTAAAAAAAGGAAAAGAAACCCCCTAAAATCTAAAAAAGGAAGTGAAGGAAGCTTGCTACAGAAGGACTATTTGACACTAGAGTGAAAAAGCAGTTTTCCTATGCAACCAGACTAAATTTATTTTACTTCAGTCTAAAAAGAGCCATTTGTTTTCCCTTTTCCAGAGCCAAATGCAGTTGTCATGGCAACTGTATATCTATGAACTTCTCCACAGAAAAACTAATTTTGTTCACCATTTGGATTACTCTTTGCTTAAATAGACTGTCTCAGAATATC
Organism: Mohoua ochrocephala; assembly: GCA_013398855.1. NCBI lineage: Eukaryota > Metazoa > Chordata > Aves > Passeriformes > Acanthizidae > Mohoua > Mohoua ochrocephala. Next base: position 290,574 of record VZTA01007276.1, on the reverse strand, counting down.
CCTCCCCCAGAGATAACTCCATCTGTATAACAGATAACTGTACACAGAAGAATTCAGTTCTGTTTTATCTACCAATATGTTATAGCTAGAGATGCATAGGCAGCTGTAACACGTTGTCATCTTTGCCACGGAAAGAATTGGAGGGATGTTTAAGTGTTTTGAGAATAATTTGGCTAATAAAAAGTTTTATTCCTGGAAGTGACTGGATAGATCGCCAGTAATAATGTACAGTCTCACGCTTTTGTGCCTCCAGCCCTTTCGTGACCAGTCTGGTGTAGCTTCAGATTGTGTCCTTTAAATTGCAGTATGCAAACTGGTTACTCGTGATACAAAACACTTCTGGTTAGGTCAACCTAACTGGATTCTAGTCTTGACATAAATCATGAGGGAGCAATAAATAATCAGGGATCACGTTGTACTTTGAGGGTCAGAATGAGTAAAATCACTTGGTTACTTCCTCTTCAAAGAGATATCACTTACGTCAGCTGAGAAATAGTTACGTGATATATAATGTGTATTATCTTCATCTGTATAGGAGGGAAGAGAACCTGCATTAAGGCCTAGATTAGTACAGATCCATAACTGACACCTCTCACAGACACCAAACATAAAGCTTTTTGTTCATGTAAATCATCCCAGAGGATTTTCAAACTCTGTAGGAAAAAAAAGAATTCAGGAAAAACTTTGGCTCCAAAAAACCAAATCGTAACACATGAGAGAAGTGAATGGCTCACATCCATCTGGGAGAGACCATGACCTTATTCCTTTCTACCACCACTTCTAGTTGGCTCTGAGTTTAGCTCAATAAATATCTGGAAGGATTTTAAAGAGGAGGATGTGGCTTGAGTTAAGAAATCTTCACTCTATTAGCAAGAACATTCATATGTAATGAGATTTAAACCAAAGCTTCCCTATAAATATTCTAAATATTTGTTGTGAAGATACAGGCACAGAGATTAGAGTTCTGATGCAGTTTGAGTCGAAGGCATCCAGAGAACACCACAAGACTCAGTGTTTCCAAGTGCAGAATATTGAAGATGTCAAGGACTCCATGAACTTTTTGGGCGGATGGGAAAAAGGTGGATGCAAGTGCGGAGAACAGTCAGTCCACTTGGATATCTGTTCTTTCAAGGAAGAGACCTATAGATGAACTGACCAATGTTGGAAGGAACATTGAAAATGTTTTAGGAGCATCAGGATGCTCATTATTTTCAAACAACTGCTAGTCTGTACCTAGAGAACAAATTAGGTTTGTCAATAAGTCTAATCTTTCAGAATGTGATTTGCTTTTCCTTTCCATCTGAATCCTCCAAGAGCAGTGTGGTCACATACCTGGCTGTAGGTGCAGGGTTGGATTTCACTGAGTACTGCAAAAGAAGTGGAACTTTTGGTATACAAAGTACTGGTGCCATAAGAAAGTTAAATACCTCAGATCCTTCTCCAAACCAGAGAAGGAGAAAAAAAAATGAATGTAAGATAAAAATTAGGTATTTAGAGAATTGCTGTTACATACTCAGTGGTATCTTGAATACAAAAGGAAAGTAAAGAAGCAAAGGCTTTTCTTTTATGAGGTGATATTTGCTTCTCTGACTACTAGTATAATAGTATTCTGAAGGCTCTCCTCATAAACAGATGTCTTCAGGTGAACTACACAGTGTAAATATTTTACAGGTAGATTTGAACAAGTGACCTACATAATGTAAATGTTTTACACGGATTTGTATCATTATACACAAGGGCAACATGGTTTATTTTGGTTTTGAAAATGTTATGTGAAAAAAAGGAAAACAAATAAAACCCAAACCAAAATGCTGGTGTGTGAGTTGAGTGGGAAGAAAGATGTGAGCTATGAGATGGCTCTTTGAGGGTGGCAGCTCTCTCCCAGACCTGAAAAGAAGTACAGCATTAGGGAACATCAATCCACATCAAGGATTCAGGGCTCTGCACCACAATGTTTCTCTTTGGAAAGATTACAGATGTAAGGAGGACAAGGTCACCTCATTCCTGGGACTGTGTGGGTTTATAGCATTTTCCAGAGAGTTAGTCTACCTGCAACAGCTTCAGAAGCACACCTAGAGAGGACAAGGCTGGTTTTCCGTGGTCTTGGCATGAGTTAGCACCCAGGACAGAGGCTTCTCATGCAGAAGGTGTTCTCAGGAAACATGAGTTCACTTAACAACTATTTTCTAGTTTAATTCATCATATGTGATCTTGATGTCAGGTATCCATCTAAATAGACAGCATAACTAATGTTTGACCAGAGTAGCACCTAAACCAAACGTAAGCATGATTTGAAGAGCACCAAATAATTTGATCTGATGGTTCCCAAACAAAACCCTTAAATGAATGTGGGAGCGAGTGAAAACAAGGGCTGACCTGCACACAGAGTTGATCTTGGCTGATCAAGACAAGAAAGTTACATTTTTTTAATTCTAGTAACTGGGGAGGGAAGGTGTGCATGCAGGAGGACAAGGACCATGTTGAAATATCATCATCATCAGGAATAGTGTTTTAGGTATGGACAGCTAATTAAAGTGTTTATGATTATTCTGCTTCAAGTCTGCAAATCAAGAGGCCCAGCAGGGCAAAATAAAGTAAAAAATAGTTCTTATGTTTTGGAGCTGAGAACTCCCTGTCCACTCATAACCTTGCAGCTGCTAAAGATAGCCTAGGGTGGGGTACCTCTCACCCAGCCTTCACACAGCCAAAAGGAATACAGCTGATCCAAGATAGCCACTGATGTTTCCTCCCCTCTCAGTGGAGAAAGACTTCTCTCTGGTGCCTAAAAGAAATGGGATGAGTTGCATCTCAGGTGCCCGTCTTTTTCCACCATTTTAAGGCAAAGCGAGATGAATCCATTCTGCACGGCTTCATGGATACAGGAATGACTGGTTGTGGATCACTGAATTTCAGGTTATCAGACAGGTTACAAAAAGAAACAGTCTAAAGCCCAGAGACACTTAGTCATGTAGTTGAGGCTGCTGAGGTTTCTTGGGAAATGACTTAATGCTGGCAGTGCTCTGGGCAGAGCAGGCACAGTGTCACACTGAATGAAAATACTGAAAGAGGTTAGGAGGCAGGCACAAAGGTGTATAATGTGGAACACAAGAGGGAGGCTGAAAACATCTAGCTGGTGCCTTGGAAAAATGTTTGTTGCTTACAGACTGTATGGTCATGAAGTGCTACTACAGGAAGAAAAGAAAGAGCTGTCATGTGTGCATGGCTGAAGTACAGAGAGCCCTGCTGGGACCAGGAGGAAGTCTGCTGTGTGACTGCAGGTGAGCTGGGGCCTGCCACCCTTTCCACAGCGCTCAGCTCAACTCCCACGGCAGAGAGTGTCTGCCTGCTCCTTCCTGGCTCTGCTGGGCCACAGCAGAAAATTGGAAAAAAAGGTCATATAGAAAATGAAATATCACAAACCTAGTCTGCTTCCAGTGGACAAACTCATGTCACTGATAAAAAATCACTTTATAGATATAGATAGGTGTGTGTATCTGTGTGTATGTGTACATGTGTATAGATATATGTATATGTACATATGTTCTGCTTCAGTGTGCTCATTGCACTGGAAACTATAGTCTCTATCAGTCTATACATTACCTAGTATACGCAATGTAAAAAGCTTAATAAAGTAGCTGAAATATGACACTAGTCAGTTTTTGAGAAGGACATATCATTATCTTCCTGAAATTCTTCAGCCAGACACTAATAACAATAATAATAATGAGGAAGCTTCTGAAAACTCATGTAGAACCATGCTCACTTCTTAGAGCTTAGTGAAATTCATCCATTTCTGGATCTTTAACTGCAAAGTGTAGTTTGGCTCTTATAGTTGTGTGTCCCTTCTACCCATTTTAAGTTTTTGAACCAGTCTAAATTGTCTTAGAACCTGACAATGACTTCAGGTGTAACAGCAAACTCCTTTGTAGCATGTTGAAAAAGTCTGTATCTCAGTCCTGATGAGAAGTGAAGGTCCTCTCTTTCTCACTGTTTTTACTGGCTTGTCATCTATTGAGTCATGCCACAGGAACTTCACTTATATGTACGTAAATTTCATAGAAATGCACATCTCGATTCCTTCGTGGATAATGAGGCATTGCCAGTGTTTCTGTCTCATGAGGCTTGAATGGTACTATTCATTTAAAGCTGTAGAGGTCCTGTTCTGCCTTGGTTATAAAGGATTCATTTATCCATCTGCTAAGCTGAGGGATAGGTGAATCATAATGTTTGCTTGCTTTGGCTCCCAAATGTGCTCCGTCACAAGTGGTGGGGAGGCCGGGCTATGACTGGAAGTAGTTGATACTGTTTGTTTACTTGCAAAAAAGGCTCTCAAGTGACTTGTGGCTTTCAAGTTGGAGACACTGCTGAACAAAGTAATTAAAGGGTGTGATTACATGTACCCTCAGTATGTTACTACCACTCTTTTTGCGTTGACTGGGCCTTACCATGGCTGATCTTCAGACAGTCTGAGAACACTCCAGAGGAGAGTGTGGGCAAGACATGGTGGTTTCTTTGCTCTCATCATCATTACTCTGCTAGCCTGTGAATGCTGGAGACTAGGGCCTCCTTCTTATCATTGTATCATAGAACTGATTATATCATAGAGCATGATTTAGGTTGGAAGTTACCTCAAAGATCATCTAGCTCCAATCCCCCTGCCATGGGCAGGGACACTTTCCACTAGAAGATTACTCAAAGCCCCGTCCAGCCTGGCCTTGAACACTTTTAGGGATGGGGCACCCACAGCTTCTCTGGGCAACCTGTTCCAGTGCCTCACAACCCTCACAGTGAAGAATTTCTTTCTACTACCTAATCTAACCCTACACTCTTTCTGTTTAAAGCCATTCCCCCTTGTCCTATCACTACATGGGCTTGTATACAGTCCCTCTCCAGCTTTCTTACAGGTCCCCTTCTTGTGAGTAGAAAAGAACTATCAGCTCGGGAAGGAACAAGTGCCCTGCCTTTGATCATAACTGATGGGTAGTTTTTCCGATGAATCTAAGCCAGCAAAATGCAGGAAGAAGCATGGTAGAGAAAGAACTGAGATTGACGTCTCTGCCTAAGAGTGGCAGAACTCTATGACTGATTGCTCCTTAATAGGAAAGAACATGTAAGATGATGATGATTATTACGACTACTGTCTCGTTGATGATGATTACTACTACTGCCACATTGAGTGGTGCCATTTAGGAAATATGGATTGCATGGGAGAACATAAACATGTGTGGAAGAGTGTGGGGGAATGGAGAACTCATGAGAATAGGCAATATGAGCTTATCTTCTGCCTGGAAAGGCAATGACAGGCCATGATAACTGCCATAAATTCATTCAAAGGGAGAGTAAAAGTAAGGACATGTAATTATTTCCACTAATGAAGGAGACTGCATAATAAGACTGGAATAAGAAATGCATAACCAAAATTAATCACTGCAGCACTGAGGTCCTGAAAGAGCATCTCAGCAGGAGTAATGGTAGGAAAAGGAATTCAAACCTGGAGCTGGGTACAGCTATGAATAGGATTTGATGTGTGTGACAGCAGGGGGTCTTCCTGCAAGGCTGAATCATGTCCTCTGGCTTTGTGTTCTTTACCTCCCTTGGAAAAGGCTGAGCAGCTGAAGATAAAAATGCCATCCAAGAATTTAATTACTGTGTTGTTATTATTTCCGCTGTTAAATCTGCATTGCTCATATTTACAGACATTACTAACTTGTAAGGGCTGGAAGATCAAAAGAATTAAACGCTAAACACAATTGCTGGATGTGTCTTTGCAGACGTGTCCAAAGTTCAAGTCTTTTAAACTCTGCCAGGAGATGCCTGTTGCCCCTGGAAAATAGCCCTTAATGACAGTTGGCTTTCATGGTGGAGGGAGTGGTCCAGTCTCTAAACAAAACCATGTTGTGAGAGATAATTTAGCTCTTCATATGGCCCAAGTGTTATGCAAAGAGGAGGAGAAGGAAGTCCTTAAATGCTATGTTGTTTTCCACTTACTCTCTTAAATGACACTTTCTGTTTGTTTATTTTACTGTTTAATGGCTGCTTCTGTGGCGTTCACTTTTGGCGGAGCACTGGGAGCCAAGATGGAGCAATATCGCCCCAGCCAGGGTCCCAGGAGCTTCCTGGCTCAGGCCAGCAGATCTCACAGACTGCAAGCAAGCAGCAGGAGTGATGTCTCTGCTGTGAATGTCAGGTCACTGGAGACAAGGAGCAAAGAGTGCAGTAATGATAAGCGGCAGTGGCATCCAGCTTCCATCCCTGGAAGAGTGCTTTAGGACATAGAAACCAGTTGCCGAAACATCACTGCTGGAGGCTTGTCAGAAGTATTTTATAGTTTATGGGATTACATTTCAGGATTATTGCCAGTTCCTGCATGATGGTTTTTTAAAACCTTCATTATAAAAGCAGAATACTGATTTACCCAAATGCAATCCCCTAACCCCTCTTAAATCAGAAACAGAGTTTTTCATTTTCTACCCAGTATGATACACACTGTGCAGAGGCAGTCTGAGACTGTATATGCCAGTCATCAACTTTGTCTTTTAGATTTAGTGCATGTCATATTTAGCATTTGCTTTCATTCTGTGTCTTTTTGATTAAGAAAATTGATTAAATCCTCATTTTACAATGAATTTTAAAAGTGGATCATGACTTAAGTCTTGTTATTCTTTAAAACAAATTATTATGATGCAATACTTTGAGGAGGTCTGAGCATGCCACAGCTTGTTTGCACAAGCAAAAGTTAATTTTCAGAGAATATCCTTGTTCCTAGATTTCTCTAGGTTCAGTTTCAGCATTTCCTTTTTTTCCATCTTTCTTTCACTTATTGTGTTTGCAGCATATCTTTGAGCAAAGTGGATGCAAGAGGGCCAACTCTACAATGGGCCTCCTTCGACCGGTGGGATGGGAGGGAGAGAAAGAGAAGAGTCTCGGTGCAGCTCACTTGTGAGCAGTAGTCCTGCTTCCTCTCTTCCTCAGGGCACCCTGCCTGCCCTCCAGGCCCTGTCTCAGCTATACCAGTGGCACATCTCACTCTGAGGTGCAGTACTCAATTTCAGGCTATTTTCTTTGGCCAGCAAAGTCCCAGGCGATGGCCAGCCAACTGAGTGCTCCAGGGCTGGTTGTTCTTCCTGTGTGGGTGTTCAGGTGCAGTTACTCTGAGTTTAGTTCCTGGGATGTTTTCCTTGGAGCTGGGCCAGTTCGGGTTGGCTCAGGTCATGGAAGCCTTTGACTCCTTGCTATATATCTAACTTAAAGCCGGACATATAATTTTTTTTTTTTTTTTGACACCAACAGAAATATGTCACTAACTCATGGATGCTTGTGGTCTTACGCTGTCATCCAGCCTTTCCATATGAGCTGAGTAAAGTTCTAATGCATGAGATGAGAGGTCACCAAGTATTTGTGTCTTACAGTAAAATAATGTGATCCAAGGCATTTTTAATGGATTATTTTTAAATGCAGATGTTGATGATAATGTTTTTTCAATATCCTGCACTTCTCATGTCATTAAAACACTGTAAGAGTGATGACTATGGCTTTATGTAAGAGAGCTAAATTTAGATCATGAAAATAAATGCCAGACTCCTAATGACACAGAGTAGGTTGGTAAGAAGTGACTAACAGGGCTGCAGCTTTTTTCTCTTGGTCTGAGCTTGTCCTTTTAGGACGACTAGTTAATGTGTGCATGTTTTGTTTGAAGAAAGGGGCTAATTTTAAAGTTAGCACAATTAATTTTTGCTGTATGTGAATTGTTTGGTCACCTGTTGACCTCTTGCACTCAAAAATCATTGTGGAAAAGCTTTCCTTCACAACTTTTTGCCTACATTTTTGTTCGTGGACATAGCAGAATCAGATTAAACTGAAGAGAAGACCTTGGATAATTTAGCGTGGCATGCCATAAACCTGAGGCACATATGTGTCAGTCTGAAGTATTATAGAATTTTGCAGCTTATTATTAAATCGCTTAATACATTCTTTACAATAAAATTGTAATGAACTTGAGCTCTTTGTTGCGCTCTCACAAGCCCCACAGAACATTACAGAACATTTCAGAACATCACAAAAGCTCGGGTCTCCTGTGCCCACTGCCTGGACTTGTGGCTCTCCATAGTTTAAAGGCAGGGTCTCAAATGCTGTTTTTCAAAGCTATGTCTGCTCTATGGGCTCTGTGCTCCTATACCTCATAATGAATACACACAAGGGCAGGATGGAAGGGAAGAAGTAAGGTGTCCAACAGTTCTCCTAATTTTGATGAAACCTAGATGAAATTTATGAAAATTTTTTCTGTGTTTTGAGGGTTTTTTTTGTGAACAGGATGACTCTGATTAATACTTCCTCAGAAGAAGAATGAAAAACCCCTTAAGAAAGCTTCCTTAAAGTATTCAAAACTATTGCTTATCTGCCATGTCTTTGAGTTTATCAGGGATATTAATAACCATTAATAACTCAGTAATACATGCAGCTAATCTCATTTGACCAGTAAATTCAAAGATTCTTTGCTGCAACACTTGTAATAAATAATTTTATGATCTAGCTGGTTGCCAAGGGATGGACACAACATTACCAATCAACCACGTGTGGTTTGAGTGACTTCTTATGATTCCACAGGAGCTTTGTGGTAGAGCTAAGGATGAAATCTTATTCTCAAAGGAAGCATTCACATCCTTTGAAAAATAGCCTTCTCTTTTACTCCAAACCCTGCTTCATCCGTTACTAGCTTCCAGCTATTACAGTGAATAAGAAAGGAATCCTCCCATGGACAACCTCCTGTATTGTGCAGGCCTGATTATTTTCCACGGTTTGGGGCATCCTGTGCTCTCCAAGGTGGAAAAAATTATAAAGCATCTTGTATTTGAAGTCAAAGGGATGGAGGATGTCAGTTAGAGAAATAGTACTGTAGTGTATGACATGTTTGTTGTGAGTGGACACAGAAAAATACTTCCATTCAAAACTAGGGATTATGACATTATTTCTACTGTTTGCCTCTTGAGTGACTACTCCTTCCACAAATCCTGACCCTCTGAGCACTTGCCTTGGTCCACTTCTGAGTGCACCCAGTCTCAGTCTCCACCCTGGCATTTTTTGCATCTCTCCTTCCTGTTTTTGGGCACACTGTCTTTTGCAATTTGGCTATGAGAAGATAAAATATGAAATCGTGTCATATGTTCTTACTCAGTATCTCTGAACTGCTTTCCTGGATTCAGTTGTGAAGGAAAGCTTTTCCACAAACATCTGCCAGATGATGACTGCTTAAACTGGAAAATAGTTCCTTGTTTCCCACAGAGAGGTACTTTTCCTCCCATGTCTGTGAACAAACCTGCACTGTTCCTGGAAAGGCATAAGCTAATGCTGAAGGCCATTGGGTTCTTGAGCTGTTTTTTCTCAGAAACTATTAAGCACTTTGCAGCTTAACTTGCATCCTTCCACACGGCGTACACAGCGTGTGTCTGCACGTACAAAGTGGAGGGATTGTGTTTGGCTTCGAAATATGTTTTCTCATGCACCTCTCACGACAGAGATCATCTGCCTTTCTCCATTTTGACTTGCACTAGGCCAACCAGACCTACGGACTGAAACACCGTAGTTTTCTTTAAACATTGTCTCCCTGATCTTGCAATGTGTCCCAGTTCTGCACATCCTGCACCTTGGTCTATAGATCCAAGACAATGACAATACCTCCACCTCCCAATTTCTAGCATTTTCTAACCCTCCAGGTCTAATTCAATATGGCCTGAAAATTTCCTAAGTATCTAGAGTTGAACGCTGATATGTGCACAGAAGCACCTGCCACAGAATGATGTGCTGTTAGAGCTGTGCCAGTTGTCTGCTGACCTCTGCAGAGACACATCTGGCACCAAGGGCAGCCTTAGGTCCCCTGGGAAAGGGAAAGACCAGATCTAAGCTATTATTTTAGAAGTAGAAAGCTGAAGTTCCATCCCAGAAAAGAGGTGCAGTGTGCCAGGCTGCTCCTGCCTGAAATAGTCAGGGGAAAGGACAGGGTGTGAGTGCCTGCTCCAGTGACTGGCACGGTTTGCTGCTTCTGATGAGTGGCTGTTGTAGGAGACAGGTTCATCCCAGCGAGCAGGGAGTGGAGCTCCCCAGCCTTGCCTGTCTTCACTTCCCCTGGCCTGTTTTTGTCTATATCCTGGAGTGTATTGTGGCTCTGCCTCCCTGGAAATGGGAGGATTTTGGGAAGGATGAAGAAGGGTTAGCCCTTCTTAGGTCTCCGTCTGCAGTTCTTCACATGAAGGAATAAACTAGTTGTGCCTAGTTCTGTCTGCTAGTGTTTTGTGGTTTATGAATTCAGAGACCTATTTATTCATAGCCATGGCTGTTGATCCACTTGTACAATTCCTTTTGTATTTGAAACTCTTTAGAAAGCACCTTATGCAAATTTTTTGGTCCTCACTTGCCGTAAGAAGTTCCTTTGCACTGAGACTGATGGTTTTGGCAGTTCTGACAGCAGCTGCCGGCTCTTCCATACTCCTTTTTATTCTATAACAGAGCCTCAGATTTCCTTCCAAATGGGTAGTAGGCTAATTGCATTCTTTTGGATCAAAGGTTTTTCCAGTCTCATGCAACTTGTGGTACTGCTCTACTTACGTTATTCCTGATATGTAATAACACCATTAGAGAAAATGGAAGAAATGTGAGAAATATACTTGGTGTTAGCTAATTTCCTGCTCACAGGTTGTGTCAGAGAGATAAATATGTTCCACATGAGAAAAGTCTTTCAAGATAAACATTAAAAAAGTCTGTAGTAGTTAATATCCCTTCTAAAACAAAGATTTGATATTCCATTACTTCAAATAAAATACATTTCCTCTGAATTTATTATATTTTTTTATATATATGTATATATATATTTGCATGCTATACAACCCACAACAAATATTCTGAAGCTTCTTATATGTTTTTTTTTTTCCACAATATAGTGTGAGATATTTTATTGCAATCTGGCCAGTTAATATCATAGCTAGATTATATCAGCATGCTGACATATAAAGGTATGGGAGAGGATAAAAAAAAGCACGAGAGGTTTTTGGCTGCACAGTTTGATTGTATATGATTCTTCTGAAGTCTAGAAAAAGATGGAAAACAGACTACGTTGATGCTTTTAGGTAAAAATAAAAAATGGCATCTAATCAGTCTTGCAGTCAAGACAGAGTTAAGGATTTTCCAGTATTGGAGACCTGAACTATTCAAATATCTGTTGGGAAAGAAAGAGAGGAGGACACAGATGATTCAGCAAGTTCGGGGAATGTCTTAATGGCAACTTCTTATTGCAGAGGCAGAGGAAGTTAATAGATAAGTGACAGTAATTATATCTCTTTGAAATTAAATTCAGACAGAGGTCACATGGTAACGCGAGTTACAGGAGACTACAAGACAATAGTGTTCCAAATAAAGGAAGGAAGCTCTGAATCGAATTAAGGCAGACAAGGTAGAAGGATATCTTTGGAAGGCATTTCAAAGAGTATCTAAGGAACAAGAACTCGAGTAGGAGACAAAAACCTGATTAAAACCAAGGTGCATTTGCCAAGAACAAAACATGCCTTTTCAGTTCTGTTTCCTCTTTTGCAGGATAACAGCTTAAAGAGGGGGCAGTAGTTTATTATCTCAGATTTAGTAAGGGTTTTGAGGAATGCTGTAAGTAAGCTTGGAAAATGTGATGGAGATGATGGGAATGTAAAGCTTGATGCTCAGCTAGTAAATTCTGCTCATGGAGGAGTCAACAATGGATTTCTGTGAAATGAGGGACATTTCAAGGCAACGTTGCAAGTTTAATTCCTGGAAACGGCTTGACTTTACCAAATCTAGTCATTTAGGTTAACAATGTACATGATGGACTAAGGAACAGATTAATGAATTTATACTTCAAATTGTAGTAGGAAAGGGTGGAAGCACTGGAGACAAACTACAAAGGTCGAAGTGGGTTCGATATGTTGGGGTGATGGTACGTGACAATAAATCCAAGAAAGAAAATACTAGGAAAAAATGAGTGGCGTTTAGGGAACTGATTAGGCAATAGCAGCTCTTCCAGGTCCATGGAAAACAAAATCAGCCGGAAATTGAGTTGGTAAATAATGCAAATCAGTTGCAACAAAACCAATTTATATGGCATGTAGTAATAGGGTTCTTGTTCATATAGCATGAGAGGTACTTATTCTGCTGCATCCTTATTGGGAAGACACCATCTGGCATTCAAATTTCATTGAGTTTCAAAATCACATTTTGAGAATGATGCACATAAATTGGAGACAATCCAGAATAGAGATCCAGGAAGAAGATTTTTGGAAAATATGATTTATTTGGAACAAATTTAGACAACTGAGTTTGTTTATACAAGAAAAGACTAAGGGGATATTGGTTAAATGCTAGCAGACTTCCAAAATGGCAAGAAGATAGCAAACAGTCATTTTCCATGTTGACTGCATTAAGACAAGGAGTGATCTCTTGAGTTCTGCATGGGAAAATAAATATTTATGTACTGTATTAGGGAAACCTAATTCTATTAGGAAAAGTTTTTCTAGTTTAAGGACAGAAGTAGACTGATGATGTGCACTGTTTTGGCTGGGATGCAGTTGATTTTCTTCATAGTAGCGAGCTGGGGCTGTGCTTTGGATTTGTGAGCACAACAGTGCTGTGAATGCAGGGATGTTTTAGCTGTTGCTTATACAGCATCCAGGCCTTTTCTGCCCTTCATCACACCCCAGAGTGGGGACACTGGGGATACACCAGGAGTTGGGAGGAGACACAGCCAGGACAGCTGATCCCTGCCGACCAGAGAGACATCCCATACCATATGACATCAAACTCCACATATAAAAGCTGGGGAAAGAAGAAGGACGTGGTGGACATGTTTGGAGTGATGGCATTTGTCTTCCCAAGTCACCGTTACCTCTGAAGTAGCCTGGTTTTCCTGGAGATCACTGGACACCTCTCTGCTGGTAGGAAGTGGGGAATAAATTTCTTGTTCTGCTTTGCTAGCAAGCTTTACCTGTTTAACTGTCTTTATCTCAGCCCACAAGTTTTCTCACTTTGACTCTTCCAATTTTCCCCATCCCATGGGGCTGGGGAAGTACGTGAGTGGCTGCATGGGGCTGAGTTGCCAGGTGGTGTTTAAACCATGACAAGGGGACTAAGAAATCTCTATGAGTATGTTAAATAGCCATCTGAATATTACAGATCTACCAGTCATACTCCATGACAAAAGCACAGATTACATGGCCTTGTGACATCCTTTCAAGCTACATCCCAGCTTTTACCTTCATGGTCCTGTGCAAGTGTTTATGGAGTCACTCCCTCTTCCTGCAAGCAGAAATGTACACATGCATCAGTTTAATGTGTCAGGTCTGTAGTTCTGTCTGTAGTTCAGGTCTCTAGTTCTGTCTGTAGTTCAAACAGCTTTCTCAGAGTTTTATGGACTACTCCAGAGTCAACCTTTTCTTTGTGTGCACTGAAGTAGAGAAAATTTTGTTTGGTTTTTCCCCTCAATAATCCATTAGACCTTTTCCTGGAGCAGGCTGTAAACATTCCTTTATAAGAAAAACTTAAGTGAGCAAAACCCAGACTCAACCTTCAAGCGAGAGCCGAGTCCCTTCCAGCAGTCCAAATTTTCCCTTTGCTTCTGTCCAGGGAGAGACGAGGTTTAACCTCTTGACAGAAACACCGGGTCTGCTTTAGGTTCTCTGAGGCTGAGCTTCATTGTCCAGTGTTTGAGCTCAGTATGCCATAAAATCCGGGAGGTTTTCTCTGGAAGCCTTCAGGGACATTTACAAATAGCAGGATGCAAAATTTGCCTTAACACCTCTTCCTCATGCTGCCTTTCTAAGTCTGTGGACACAAATAGACATTTTGCATAAACACAGAGTTCAATTTTAGTTCAGGTTCACAGATCAAATAACAATATAACTCTGTAATTAACTTTGTGATTTTTCCAAAAGAACCTAAGGACCCTCATTTAACATTTTCTTTCTTTCTGAGCTTCCACCCTACGTTATTTGTTTTAACTGGGAAACACTGCAGTTTCTTTACTTCACTGTTTGATTTCTGGGTGATTTACACAATGGCTATTTTGGCTGCAGGAATTTGGACGTCAGCAGTTAACAAACAGGTCGGGTTATTCACATTGACACTCATATTGATCATGCAGCCTGTGAAAGTTGCTCAAGGCTTTTCTGTTGAATTAGGGTTCTGATTGTCCTCTGGCAATTCAAATAAGCACATTTTCATTTTCTGTAGCAGGTACTGTAAAACACTGATACACCTTGGAAGAAATTAAAAAGGAAATAAAAATGGCTTCGAAAAAGTAGATCTGAATTTTTTAGTTCAGAGCTACAAGGTCATAGCCAATGTGCAGCTTTCTAATGGCTATTCACCATAAAAAATATCATTGCTAGTCAGATTTTTGCCTAATAAAGTTAATTGTAAAGCAAATTCCTTCAACAAAATTATTCCCCTTACATTTTTTTTTCCTCATTGGATTGGTTTATGGGATTTTTACATGCCAAAGTTGAAGATCGGCTGGAAGCAACTCAAGTTATACTCTAGGGATAAAAAAAATTATAATCTGATAAGGAAGAAGATCTTTTCCTCACCTTGCCTCCACCCTTCCAGGAGGGTCAACTGATAGACCCTCCTGGAAAAACCCTGGGGTTTTAAAGCTGCAGGTGGTACAAACCATGAGCTCCTGCCTGCATGTGGCAACTGGCCCATTGGACTGAGAGGCTGCGAGAAGCCTCTGCAAGGTACATGGGAGATGGACCCTCCAGGAAGAGCAAAACCCCCCTCCTGTCCACATGCATTTTACCTGCACTCTCTTGCTGAACACACCATAGATGTGCCAGCTGGGAGTACGTGGCTTGGCACCCAGCCGAGGTTGGCAACCATCCAGGTTGGGTTGCACAGGGCTGAAATTCCTGTAAGAATTAGTCAAAGGCTGGGTGAAATTTGCAGTTATTGGCAACTGAGTGTGTTGTGATGCTGTCCTCATCAGCAGCCATGGAAGAAACAAGGTCTGAGAGCACAGCGCAGCTTTTAATTCAGCAATGCAGATGGCAGTGGAGTGTGCTGGGGAAGATCCCAGAGTTTTCATCAAGTTTTCTCCTCAAAAAATAGAACTATGACATAAGATATCACTCAGAGAGATTTTTCGGTAATAATTTGGCTGAAAACTAAGCGTTCAGGCCTGAGATTAATCGGCTCTTTCTTCATTTTGTACAGCTTGCCTGTATTCCTAATTACACACATAATTCCTAATTCCTAAAAAAGCTGTCCTTTCAGTTCATACCTGGTCTGCTGATTGCTGCTGACCGAAATGTGCCTATCATTCAAGCACAAATCCCTTCCCAGCACAGCTCAGAAGGCTCTTGGGATGTTTCTTTGCAGCAGCCGCATGGTTTTTGAAGGTGCTGAGGCAGGGACGTACCACCTGACAACTTTGGTAGTAGTACCTAGTTAAGTTCCTGTGAGGACAAACTGTGCTAGATGTGGTCAGGCAGACAGAACAAAACCAGCCCTGTCCAAAAGCAAAACAGAATTTAGTGTCCATATGCTTAGTTTGTATGATTTAGGTTTAGGTAGTCCTGGAAGGAGCAAGGAGTTGTACTCAATGATCATTATGGTTCCCAGCCAACTCAAGACAGTCTCTGATTCTGAAAGTTTAGCAACTTATGCCCAAAGCTGTGATTCTGGAAAGAGGCACTGCCTGGAGGAAAGGCAGACAGGTTGGCAGCAGCACGATCAGAGTATGGATACCTATATTTGTTTGATTAGCCCTTAGCATTTTTTTCTCTTAGTACTGTCCTAGCTTCAAGGCCACTCCTCTTCAGATTAAGGGCTCGGTGAGTGTATGAGCTCAGTGGATAACTTGAACCCAGAAGTGAAAGGGCCTTATAAGAGTTAGGCCAGGAAGAACATTCAGTGTAAGGACTGAGAGCTGTAGCTTCCTGAAAACCAGTGGAAACATTCTCAGCAGAAACTGTGCATGTTTCCAGCTGAGACTGAGATTCCCAAAGGCAGTTGTGGATTGTTCTTGTGGGCTGCAGTTTGTACAAAGTATAATACATTAGTAATTGCAGTCAGGAGTCTAGTCTGGCATTATTTCTGCTGTATTAGTATCCCAAGCAGGATCAGGGCTGTCTTCTGTACTGCACAGAATGTGAAGCAAAAGAGAAACCGATTTGCCTCTATACAGATATACATATATCTGTGTCTCTTCAAACTTAATTAAAATTCTATTTTTTTCCCAGTTTTCCATCAACATCACCCTGTAAGTAACCGATCCTTTCCAATAACTTTAGTCAGAAGCAGATCAGGTCTGTAAGCAGAAGAAGCTGCATGAAAGACATGCATGCTTCACTGGCACACACAGCACTTTTCTGTGCAAAGAGAAGCTGTGCAATGAGCCTGGCTTTCAAAAGTGAAGTAAAAAAGCAAAAAACACTTTGGGGGGCAGGGTGGGAGATTTTCCTTAAGAGCATTTGGTTGTGACATGTGACAGCTCTTCCTTTAAATGACTGTTTCTGAGAATGATAAGGGAGCCTTGCAGATGCCTTTTCCAGTAAATCCATTTGCCTGAAACTCTTGCACAAAGGGCTCAGAACAAACAGGAGTCATGCTGGAAACAGCGTGCTGATGCAGTTCTTGCACAGTAGGGGTGTAAAGGTTTGTTTCAATAATTAGCACACGCAGTTGGCTACCAGAGAGCACAGCTTGCTCCCAGTCACTGGCACCACACAGGAGTAGATGCCGCAATGAACCTGAACGGAGCGTACGGTTTTTAGGGAGGAGTGATACTTGAGGCGTACAGTGGGGTACAGTCCTCTCCTCATGCAGATTAAGGGCAGTGCTTCCAGTGACATCAAAGCTCCTGTCCCGCGTGCACCGTGAGAATTGCCCTGTCGGCACATTCTGAGGACGAGCGAGATATGTGACAACATGATTGCAGAAGAGCAAGGCTTCACTTAACTCGTGCTCCTATAATGTGGGCTTGGCAGCTTCCCACTTTTCCTTACCAATCCTTGAAATATTTAACTGTTGAGTTCCTGCTACATGAAGACTGAAGCTAAGTAAGGCAGTAAAAGCTTTCTTCCTTAAGGACAGGTGACTGTGGCTCCAGGTAGGCTTTACCTGCTGTAACATGGGCTTACGTACTGCCAGCCAGAGCTTTGCTTTTGTTGCGGCTCATTTAAGGTCCCAAAAATTCATTTTGGAAGAAGTGTATCAGCCCCCGCCCCCCCATTTTTTTTCTCTTTTGTATGTCACTGTCAAATGAAATAAGTCATAAAAACACAGAGAGGACTTCTTGGTTTTAACGTGCTCTGCAAAAGACAGAAGAAGCTGGTCTCAGTGCTCAAGCAGTTAGGATAATTTTTGGACATGTGCGTAGTGCAATGAGTAAGTTGGTATAGTTGGGCTCAAATTAAAGTTGTTCTGACTGCAAGTGCTTTAAAAATAAAAGAGAAACAGGGATTTACTTAATTAAAATTAATTTACTTAATTAATTTTAATTGACCTCATAAAACAAGATAGAAAGTTTTCCTTCACTGAGGACAGAGTTTTCTTGATTAAAACTTTAGTCACTGGAAAATACTGATTTATTAAAACCTGAAGTTATTTTAAAAATTGATTAATTTTGGCCAAGTTCATTTCCGGGAAAAATCTTTTTTTTCTGGGACGTGAGAGAGCCAGGCTGAATACTTTGTCCCAAAGCAAGTGAAGCATGAGATTGAATCTTTCTCACCCCTGCAGTTTTGGCTTTTCTTCCGGAACGAGGATGTTACCTAGGTTTCTGGTGAAAAACACAGGTA
Organism: Mohoua ochrocephala; assembly: GCA_013398855.1. Classification (NCBI taxonomy): domain Eukaryota; kingdom Metazoa; phylum Chordata; class Aves; order Passeriformes; family Acanthizidae; genus Mohoua; species Mohoua ochrocephala. Next base: position 272,764 of record VZTA01007276.1, on the reverse strand, counting down.
GATTTGTTTTTCAAACCAATGTGCTCAGAAAAGAAATATCCATTGCTTTGATCTCTTCACCAAAAGGATTTTTTTGTTTCCTTATAAATCCTTTAGATTTTGGAGTGAGATTCCACAGGATTTTTGAACAAATTCAGATAATACTCTGGTAGTTGCACTTCCCATTCATATCCAAGTTCAAGATATTATTAGAGTGTGTGGCTTGCCACAGATCTTTTTGGATTTCCTCTCAGTCTGTACTGATAAGACAAGAAGAAAGAACAATATTTTTACAACTCACTTGGCATGTTCATTCATAGATTGCAATATCTTGATCATCACTGGCACAGATCAGGAACAGCTTCAGAGTGGCGCAGTGTGAGAAACTGGAGCTTTTTGCAACATCAGACCTGGCTGGCTTATATGAGTCAGCTGTAGGATGAATGCAATGCACATGAGAATGCATTGATCCTTCTCCTCTGCCTCCTCCTCCTCCTCCTCCTCCTCCTTCTTCTTCCCAATCTACAAGGGAGAGAAGAGAGCAGTATCTGCTTTCCCACTCACTGTTGATAGGGGTACTTTAGTCTGCCATTTTATTTCAGCGTTGTTAAGTAAAAAATGATGGTATTTCAAACTGCCTGACTCATGCAGATTCAGGTCACTGACGCTGCTGACCTGCCAGGAGAGATCTTAGAGGGACCCTGCTGACCTCTGGTCTGGCACTTCAAGTTTGTTTTTCTCAAAAAGGCAAGGTAACAGACTTTGCGTGTGCTTCAGAATTACTTAGGCTACTCAAATACATTAAAACATTCTGTAAGGGCTGTGAAAGGGTCTTATTAAATCTTCTCACAGAACTGCCTGATAAAATGAGAGATTTAAATTTAGTGTGGAAAAACAGAGATTCCATGGAAAACCAGTATTAGCTGTACCTGGAAAGACAGTAATCATTGTACCAACATCTAGTTCTTCATTAGCTGTCTCTGTTCAGGAAAGGCACATTGGCATCACCGTGACTAGTTCTCTGAAAGCAACAGCTCAGTGATGAGCAGCAGTCTGTCAGGTGGGCTCCCTGGTGTTGTTAGGAGAGGAATGGAGAATGGCACTAAAAGGGTCCAGATTCAGTGCAGGTTTAGGTACACAGAATAAGTGGCTGCATCAAAGCAAGCACACCAGTGCCTTGGAAAGAGCACACAGTCCTAGTCCTCCAACCACTAACAAAATACAGCACAGAGGAGGGTGTCACAGATGATTGGTGGTGTGGGGTGGCTTTGCCAGATGGCTCTTCAGCTTGGAAATGCAAAGAGGATCTTCTGAGCCACAAACGGTGATGGAGAAAGAGAGCAAGAAAAGATGTGTTCATGCTTTCTCACATAATGAGAGCGAGGGGTGCTCAGCTATTACTGAGAGTCAGAGTAAGAAAAAGCAGCAGAGCTCCTTTTTAATCACAGTGTGTGGCTGGTGTTGAATGATTAATGTGCAAGTCATTTCCATGGGATGTGAAGGCAAGAAAGATAAGCAGTTTAAATAGAGACTAGAGAGAGCTATGAAGGGAAAGTTAATGAGTAACTACTGAATATGGGCATGACCTTTTGCTGACGGGATGCCTGAAATATTATTACTGGAAAATAGGAGAGTATAACAAACACAGACAAAACCCTCCTTAGCCTTGTTCAACTGCGGTTTTTACAAGTACCTGCAGCTGGCCATAGTGTGAGACAAGAGATTGTCTCAAGGGTTGTAAGGCCTTTAAATCTGGCCTTATATTTCTGTTCTTCTGCCACATTGGCTCTAACAAGTGGCAAATTTTAAATGCTTTTATTTTGCGAACCCCTAAGTTACTATACAGAGCAAATGTAGGGCAATGATTTCACTTTAATTAGTGGCTTCTGAAAAAAAAAAAGAATTAGTTTTAATAGAAACAGATACAGAATCAGCATGAGATCAGATAATGCCCTATTTGTACATATACACAAAGCAAAATGGGAAGGCAGTGCAGTGGAGGTGGATGTGAAAATGTTTCAAATGGACATTAATTATTAGTGCCATAAGTCTGTGCCTAAACCAGGCTCTAACTCAGTTATTTAGTGGAAAAGTAAGAGAATGGGGTTAAGACAGCACGATGTGCTGCTTCCTGGTCATCAAAACATAAAAAATTCTTATGTTCTGACATCTTCTGGGGCTCTTTAGGGACACTACTTATTTAGTTTCCTGTTTGGACTTCCTAAAGGATACAAGCAGTAAATGATGAAGCATAATGAAGGAATTATCATCCAGACAGTGCTTTCTCTTCCATTTTGGCTCCTCCTCAAACACAGCAATAATTTTTAGGAGCCACAGAAGTGGGACATCATGCCGCCCGTGTGCTTCAGTATCTGGATTGCACAAGTTTGTGCACAGGATCTTTTAATGAAAGGAGTTTTGTCATGAATTTGATCATTAATTCATTTTAAAGGACCTGCCACAGATCAGTTTATTTGCTAGAAGTTACGCCTTTCATGCAAGAAAGAAACAATGAAGCAGAGATGTAGATCCTGCTCTGCTTGTGACAAAACAATCTTTGGATTAGGTAATGTTAGTCAGGCATTTGACATTTTTGTGAGTGTTTTTAAGCAGACAGGATGTCCTCTGGATCTTGGCTAGGAGCTAAACCAGAGCTGGTGGAAGACAATAGAATTCTCTTTCACATCACAAATTTAGGATGAGATCTGCAGGGCGTAAATATAGATACACAGTTGAATTTATATTCTCCAGTGATTTCTCATCACTGAAGGCATTATAACAGGAATATACAGCTAATTGGACTAAATGATTTTTGTTACCTGTGAATGGGGAAAGGCAGATTAAAGATAATTCACCATACTGAGGTATGAACAACCGATAAATACAAGAACAGTGAGAATTATACCAGATATATCCATGATATCTTCTGGAGTAAAACTGTCGCCTCCAAGTAATGACAGCTGCTGACCAGGTCCTTGGCTAAGATCATTGCTCCAAACACATGGAAGCTATTAATGGGGTTTTTGTACATCCACCCAGTGAAAACCAAATGACATGACTCGTCTCTCTAAAATTAGAAGCAGCATCCTAGTGAGTAAAGGATGAAGGAGACCTATGGTCTTTCAGAGATGTTGGGCAGAGTGACCCATGGGTGTTACACAGGCCATGTCATTGGAAAAACTTAACATTAACGGCACCATTTTTAATCCCAAATTGGGCACCAGATAGCCCAGACCTGCAGATCTGCATAGCTCACACATAGGTCACCTCCTGTTAGCTCAGTTTTCCTGTTTTCCTTTTATTATAAACTCCGCACTATGTTTACATTGTCATTATAGCATAACGTTGCAGCTGTGCTACTAAAATGCACAGAATATTGCCATGATATTGCCAATATGAGTTCAATCTCACAAGCAATCAAAGCTGTTTATCCTGGTGCTCAATGTCCATCAAGTTATGCAGTCTAAGGGTGAAAGTGTGAACTACTTCATACAGTATAATAATTGCAGTTTGGCCAACTACTTGAACTCTTAATTAACTAACATTTTCATCCTCTAGACTCAAAGGGGGCATGTGCTGTGTCAACCCCTTTAGTTCTGAATCTCTACGTATTTATACTGTGAATTTGAACAAAGGAAGAGTATCACCTCAGCCCTCAGAGTGAGGTTTATTTGCATAGAAAACAAGGCATGAGGGGACCTTCCCATGTGCTGAGGTGCCTCCCCAAAGAGGGCTGTTGGCATGGCTGAGGCCTGGAGCTGGAGCTAGTTCTAGGCTTCAGAGACCTCAGCGCTACAGGCAAGTTAAACTATGGGTGTCTTCAAAAAACCAATGCGAAATGAGAATGGGAGGCAGGGGGAAGACACACGTGGTTGGAAGGTAGGATTAAAATAATTTTCAGAAATTGTGGTTTTCCCGCAAAGAGTCAGCCCACATTGCGCAGAAAACTTCAAACGCTTCGGGCCATAATGTGCTCTCAGTTGCCACGTTCCACAAAACAATTTCTGTTTCAACGAAACTTTTTTTCTGTGGCTTATGTGGTCTCATTGCTGTAATATGATTACCTTATAGAATGATACACTACAAAAGCTATTTGCAGGAAGAAAAACATCCCATCCCCTTGGGAATATGCAGCACAGAATGATGGTAGTATCTGAGCCACCTCATGGGGTTACCATTTCCATTTCCCTCTTCAGTTTGAGGGGACTTAAGATCTCTATCTCTTGAAACTCCAGAAATGTTCTGTACAATCTCCCACTTGTGTTGCTTTTTTGACCTACTTGGTTAACCAAAATTCAGCATCCTGTGGGTTGTCTCTATCTGGAGGAGAGGTTGATGATGGACTCAGATATCTTTGATGTGCCTCTTGTTTTGCAAGTAAAGACTTTTTTCCTCACCACAGAGCGCTTTGCATAGGAAACTGTTTTTACTTACAGCTCCAAATCCTCTTTACGTGAGTTTTATTTGATAGTTTATGAGATTTATTCTTGAACTGTAGATTAATTGTGGCTGTGCATTCCAGTTATAGTTTAATTATATGCTGCATATCTGCTATATAACTTCTTAATAAGCTTCAGTTTGATGGTTATTGTGTTTGAACAGTTTGCAGAAAAGCAGAGCTATAGAGTGGTCACTACTGGTCACTGTTTTGACCCAGTTGGCTCACAGAAAATTGCATCAAAACAGGAAAGCCTCTTTTGCAAGGATGTGGAGTGAGACAGCTATACAATGCTGTGCTGTGGAACAACAGGAACAAAAGCACAAGTGGTCATCTGGCAGTATTTTGTTTAGCAAAAAGCAGAAAAGTAGAATGCCTGCAGCACCGAAACTGTTGCCGGAGTCACCAGGAATTGGCTGCAAAACAAAGAAAAGGCAGAACAAACAGTCTTGCTTTACCCAGTAGGATGTGGCATCTTAAGAGATATTTTCTGCAAGTGATGGAGAGGGTATGGATTGCAGGAACTGATGGCTTCAGGCAGCAGTGTTGACCTGACTTACTATTTTCTGTTTTTGTAGAGCTGACATTGGCAGGGAGAAAGAGAAGGGATACTTACTATATCTGTTGGTCTAAGTAAATCTGTACAGTGTCCTGTAGACAAGAAACCCCTCCTAAGGCCGATGACTGACCTTTCCACACAGGCAGTGTCTCTCCCTTGTTACCTGCAGAGATACTTGTGATTTCTTTGTGATTACTTCTGGATAGTTTGAGCTCCACTTACTCTATGCTGTGCTGCTTGCGTGACAGTTTCTACACAGTATGGGGCATATGACCACAGACTTGAAAGTCATCGTTGTCCTGCAAAGCTCTGCTGAGAGTCCCAGCTCTCTGCTCCAGCTCTCTCTTCTGATGAAGAGCACAGAACTGTGGGACAGCAGAAAGTAGTCTTCCTGTGCATGAGTAAAATACAACAGCTACAAAAAGGGACGAGATTGAGTTCCAGAGTGCTCTTTTCAGTAGGGCTTCCAGGTGGACAACTGCCAGGGATCAGAGACATTCTGACCTCAGGGACATTCAGCAGGCATGGATTTAAGAGCATGAGGTGTTGGCAAAACATGGGATGATCTTACAAGTATATCCTGATGGAACTGGAGGCAGAAAGGAGGAGAGCCCCTATGGACTCTGAAGCACCAAGCGCTCCTCACCACATGGACTGAGAATGTATTTTCCTGTGTGGTTCATATACTGCACAACCAGGATTGTGAAAGAGGATGGAAGAGCTCCAAGGATGAATAATCAGAGAACTTCAAGCACATACTGTCCAACAGGAAATATCCAATCTGCATCCTGCGCAAGATCTGGGGAAGAGGGAGACTAAAATCATGAGGTTTTAGCTAGAAGGATAGAAAAATGTGTTCAAAGGTCAACTATAAAAAGGGAAAAAAACCTGAATATAACATTTAAGCTGTTGTCCTTCACTCTCTTCTTCAGTGGGGGCTTCTGTGAGCAAAAACCCATGTGTACAGGCTCTAGGGAACCCATGGCAAGCCAAAGCAGCAAGGGCTTCTTTTTGCTGAATCGTGTTTTCAGAAGGAAAACCCTAAATGTTTGGATGAAATCAGAAGAGATCAGATGAAGCACTAAATGCACTTAAGATATGACAGAAAAGAAATTATATGGAGTGTCGCAAAATGAAAAGTGAAGTGCCCCATGGAATTCTCTGCTAATTTTCAATTAGGGGTTTCAACAGAGTTTTGTGAGTTCTTCAGTTCACATGGATTCAAGGGAGTGGGGGTGAGGATACAAGCCCTGCAGATCCTGAAGTGACTGCAGCTCTGTACTTCCACTTCTTGAGATTACTCCTTGAGATAATTGTGTGTCAGAATGCTGCCTGCCTGCCTGTGCTCTCTCCCTCTCTCTCCTGTGTAATCAAAGGGAGTCTAATCATCACTTTGAGTTATTTTTAACATTTAGCAAGAGAACTCCTAAAACAGTTGAAACATGGTGTCACAGGAAATGGAATAAATGAGTGTTGTGGTTTAACCCCCGTCAGCAACTGAGTGCCACGCAGCCGATCGCTCGCTCCTCTACCCTGCCCCCAGTGCGATGTGGAGGAGAATCAGAAAGAAGAAAAGCTTGTGAGTTGACATAATGACAGTTTAACAAATAATGATGATGATGATGATGATGATAGTAGTACTGAAAAGGAGAGATATGCTACTACTACTACCACTACTACTATAACACTAATATAATGCTAATACTTTTAATGATGATGATAAAAATAGTAGTACTGAAAAGGAGAGAGGAATAAACCCCAAGGTGCACAAGTGATGCTCAATACAATTGCTCATCACTCGCTGACCAATGTGCAGTCCACCCCTGAGCAGCCAGCAGCCCCTCCCAGCCAACTCCCCCCAGTTTATGTACTGGGCATGATGTTCTGTGGAAGGGAAATCCCTTTGGCCAGTTTGGGGCAGCTGCCCTGGCCATGGGCCCCCCCAGCTTTTGGTGCACCTGCTTGCTGGCAGAGCAGGAGACACTGAAAATTCTCAGGGTAAAACTCAGCAACAACAGAGACATCAGTGAGTTCTCAATGCTGTTCTCACACTGAACCAAACCACAGCACAGCACCAGCTAGTAAGAAGAAAAATAACTCTATCCCAGCCAAAATCAGGACAAGGGAACAGATTTTTTTTTTAAAAAGTGCTTAAAAAGATCTGATAGAGTTTTTGCCTGTAAATCTGTCTTAGGCTGTATTTAAAGAAAGAGTTCAATATGTAAACTATATATTAAAACCTGTATTATCACTATCGTTTCTGTTTATGCATCATAAGGTTTTGTTAAAAAATATATCTAATTAGAGAGAAATAGTTCACTTTGCAATGTTCAAATCAACGGATGGACTGAAACTCAGAGCCCTTGAAAGATGTTGAAGTAGTTTTGTTTTTGGAAAAAATTACATTTGTGGCTCAGCCTGTAAAGGCTAACAGAGAACTGCCATGCTAAGTGCGGGGGAGTTTGGCTGTGGTAGAAGCTAATTGAGTTTGTTCTGTGCCTGGCTGCTGGGTGTTGGGAACACACCACACTCAGAGGAGATGCCAACCCCATTCCTGCCTCTTATAAGCCCTTTGAAGTCAGCCTGAGCTCAGACTGCCTAGAAATATGGCACATTTTTAGGGACGGTACCTGGAGATGCCTGAACTCTTTCCAAAAGGACTTTTCTAGCCAAGAAAGGTCCCAAGCCATCCTTTTTTCTGTTTTTAAAACAAAGGCAGATAGAACACTCTGCATTCTAGGAGGCTTGAGCACTGATCACACCTGACATTTCTTCTTGGGAATACCAGCAATTTAACTTTCAACCTTCTTGCATAACACTCTCATTATCTTCCTTTCTAAGATAAGGATGTTTTTAGATGAATACTCCACAAACCTTCATGGCGATGCACTGCAGGCAATGAACTAGAAATGGAGAAAAATTTCAAGTATGGTATATAACATCAACCCCAATTAAAAGGGTGAGAAGTGAAAACAATGTAAAATGTAGAAAAAATGATGAAGTTTACAATGATTAGTCTGTAATTCTGACCAGCAGGATATTGGTTGCTCAAGTCAGGGGAAAAAAAAAAAAGCTTATTGTGATGAATGTCTTCAAATTGTTAGACTCAACAAGAAAAATAGTAAGTGAATGGTTCTTGAACTTGTCCAGCATAAGCAAATATTCATATTATAATTTGTTCATTTATATTGCAATTTTTATCATATTTAATAGAAATTTCTTATCAAAATGTAGAAATAAATTTAAAAAGAAGAAAACTTAAAATTCATAGTTATGTACAGATATGCAATTAAAAGCAGATGTTACTTCGGATGAGATGATGTTATCACTTACACAATGTAATCCAATGGCTCATGTGGTTAATGTACAGGTTTTTGTGATTACCCCTGTAAGTGTTTAATCAGTGAGCTGCAAAGAGATGACCATAAACTATTTATTATTTCTGACTTTTGTTTCCAGACTATTCCTCCATTAAGATGATTCAAAGCTCTCCAACTTTCATTTATCTTGCTGATCTCGAGCAGTAACTCGAGTCAGTTCAGTGACTCATCTCAGATAGCTGTTTCAGCGTCTAACTGGATAAATCCAGGTCAGTCAAGATGTAATATCTTGAGAGCCTCTCACAGATTTGGACTTGTTATTTCTGCTGTATGTGCAGGCCAAATTGAAGTTTTGATATCGCAGCAGTAGTTTAATACATGGCATCTCATTCAAGTCTATTAAAATATCAAGGTAGTGCACTCTTTGGCTGCAGAAAGAGACCAGGGATGGTAAGATTTCTTCCATCCTTTCGAGAAAGGATTTTGTTTGTCTTGCTTTGAGTTTGTTTGGTTGGTTCTTTTATCCCAAATTTTTCACGAGGGAGAAATCAGCTACTTGGGAATTAGGTTATGTCAAGTACAGAGCAAAGCACATAGTGCATTGCTCAGAACTGAATTGAGAATGATTTAGTTTTATTCCTCCTATTGAACGAGTACAAACAAGTAACTTTTCTTCATGCTCTGCGTGTGCTTGCTTAACATCCACAATGCTTTTGGCAAGCAATGAGGAGGACATCAAGAGTTTTATCACTTACTGACATTTTTCGTATTAAAAAAAATTACTCCCTTCCTGCTCCAATTTTATACAGACTGCAGCTAATGACCTGACTCCTGGTTCATTGCAAGCCTGCAAAAAAAACATGGGTGTTATTATTTTGACTTGTGTTTCTTACTGAAATTTTCTGTTTGTTACATTCTCTGATGCAACAGAGTGTAATTGCTGCTCATAGAAACAAGGGCTTGGCTGCTATGGCTTATCAGCCTCCAAAAATCCTTTTGACAACCATCAACAGATTTCAAAAAGAAAAGCAGAAACATCTTAAAAATTCAGTACGTGCCTACAGCTCTTTTTTCCCCCCCCCATTTTGTTATAAATGGAGAAATTTCATGTCTTTGTTTGAAAGGTTATCTGGCAGTGTTCAGAAATCCCTTTGGAGATAGGCAGCCCACATACATGGTCATGAATGAAAGGGGTTCATGGCAGAGGCACAAGCTCTGTCCCATGGCCATCTCTTCTAACTGCATGCTCCCTGGCACACTTCTGGCTTGTGTCAGCCAGCACTCTGCTAGGAAATACCTGCTGGGGTACAGGGATTAGCCCAGGCTGGAGACTTTTCCCAGTCAGAAGTGAAGAGGAAACCATTTTCAGGCCACCCTTTGTAATTCAGTTTAGCCAAACAAAGTGAAACCTCAGGCAACTTCTTCTCTGTCCCATTCATATATTGGTGCTGAGATAATTGTGGATTGTCATGGTCCATCTGGATTGCTAAAATTTACAGCACAACATAGTCTGTAAATTAAACTTTATTTTATGAGCATTAGGAAAGGAAAGAAACAAACCCAACAAACAAACTTCATTCTTCTTTGTGCAGAATAATTTACCACATGAATTTACTAATTCATCACTTAATTCATGATGTTTCTAACTCACAACTCATAACTCATGTACCTGGCTGATACCTAGATAGTGGCAGTGCTTACCCTTCCTCCTCCTTGATGGTGTGGAAACCCCCTGGTTTTCATGATTCCTTGTTCACACCGGGAAACATGAAAGCCTCAGCAGTCCAGCTACTCTTTTATCCATTTGAAAAGCTTTTTTTGGGGTAAGCTGAGGTATTTATACCTTCCAGCTTGGAAGTTTGGTCTATACAGCTTCTGTGAATTATTTTATTCTGAAGAAACTGCTAAGAAATTGACGTGCAAGGATGATGGCTGCTGGACACAGTAAGCTGCAGGACTATGGCTGCATGATGGCCTTTAGCCCTTACTGGCTACTGTGTCCTGCTTACGTGTTGTCCTTGCTTTGTCCTAAAGGCACTGTTCCCAGCACACAACAGGCCTTAGTGTTAGCTGTGCATTAGCCAGAGTCTGAGCAAATGCTGAGTGACCATCACAGGGATTAATGTCTATGGCGTAGCTCTCAATTTTTTTGGTGAATTTTCTTACTGCAGAAAGAGAAAGGGCAAACAGGCAGAACATGGCAAAAGATAAGAAATGCACTTTTGAAGCCTGCAACACAATGCTTCTTCAGTTGGAAAAAACCTGTAGCTTCCAAGTATGGATGCAGAAAATGTTGTCATCTAAAAGTAATTTGTGCTTTGTGCTACACTGCTAATGTAGACCCACCTTCAATCTCTACACTGTTGCTAACACTGGCATCCATGTGGATAAACATGAAATGCAATGTGACTCTCTCATGTACAGTAAGTTCATCCTGACTTCCTAAAAAGGGTATGATGACCTTGTGTCGTGGGTTGCCCCAGGCCAGATGCCAGGCACCCACCAAAGCCACTGACTCACTCCCCTCTGCAGCTGGACAGGGGAGAGAAAATTTAAAAAAGGGTTCATGGGTTGACATAAGGACTGGGAGAGATCGCTTATCAAATACCATCTGAGGCAAAACAGGCTCAACTCAGAGATATGAAGTGAATTTATTACAACAAAATCAGACCAGCATAATGAGAAGTTAAATAAGCCCTTAAAAACACCTTCCACCCACCCCTCCCTTCTTCCAGCTGTGCCTCCTACCCCAGCAAATGGGGGTTATGGTCACTTCATCACCCAAGGCTTCTCCCAATGCTCAGGGAGAGGAGTCCTTCCCCTGCTGCACTGTGGGGCCCCTCCCACGGGAGACAGTTCTCCATGAACTTCTCAGATGTGGCTCCATCTCACGAGCAACAGCTCCTTGCAAACTGCTGCAATGTGAGTCCAACCCACGGGCACACAGTCCTCCCAAAACTGCTGCAGTGTGGGTCACACTTCCACAGGATGCAGTCCTCCAAGGACAGGTTGCTCCAGCCTGGGAGCAAGGCCCAGCTCTCCATGGGTCTCCCACAGGCTCACAGCCTCCTCCAGGCATCCACCTGCTCCAGTGTGGGCTTCTCCATGGGCAGCAGGTGGATCTCTGCATCCTCTGTGGCCCTCCATGGGCTGCAGGGGGACAGCTGCTTCACCATGGTCATCACCATGGCCTGAAGAAGAATCTTGGCTCTGGAGCCTGGAGCACCTCTTCCCCTTCTTCACTGACCTTGATGTCTGCAGAGTTGTTCTCCTCACATTCTCTAGTCCCAATTAAGACTGCACCACAACGTTTGTTTTGATTTCTTCTTAAATATGTTATCCCAGAGGCATTATCACCATTTCTAATTGGCCCAGCCTTAGCCAGCAGTATGTCCATCTTTTGCCAGGGACTGGCTCTGCTTGATGTGATGGAAGCTACTAGCAGCTTCTCACAGAAGCCACCTCTGTGGCCCCCCTGCTACCAAAAACCAGGACATGCAAACCCAACACATTCCACCCCTCGCCAGTCTAGGTGTGGTCAGCTCTGTCAGGATTGGGCTATTGTGGCACAGCATAGATTTTTGCTCAGCTTTGTAAGGTGTGCACACATACAGCTGCTAGGAGGTGCAAATATTCTCCCCAGTTAGATGCAGAATTTCTCAGGAAGTCCCTGTTTCCCTCACAGGGCTGAAGCAGGTTATAGGGAAGAGTGAGCTGATGCACACTGTGAAGAAGCATCAGCCTGGGAGTGCTGCTCATTTGGCAACCTGGGGACACCTCCAGGGCCCTGCATTAGGGCAGAGATGCACAGCATGAGAAGACAAGGAGCATGAGCCACTTCCTCAATTCTGAAGCTGTAAGAGAACTAAAAAATTACCCGTAAAGGATGCAAATATTGTGAGAATTAGGGAAATATTTAGGCATGCTGGCAATTTTTTAGGCAGCTAGGGAATTGCTCTCAAGTTGAATGCTATTGTTCTAATCTAAAAATATGCAGAACTTGACAACAGAGGAAGATGGTTTGGCAGCATCTTCTCTTCTTCCCTGCCACACATGGAAGAAGAAGATAAAACAGGAACCTTCAGCACGTCCCTTCATTGTTATATATTTTTCCAATTGCCTGGAAATGAGGGAGAGAAATGCGAAGAGGTAAAGCCAACCCCATCTCCAGAAACGTCAAAACAACGTTAGCTGCTCATAATTCACTCTTACAGAGAAAATGACAGTTTCCAACTTCTAATGGATTTATAAGTATTTCTAAGTTACTCATGGGTTTTATAAACTGTTAGGCACGAAAGAGAGAGGAAAAGGATTAGGTGGAGAAGGAAAAGGATGTATAAGGGTCGGGATGATGACAATAATTTCAGGCACAAGTTTCAAGGTTCAGCCAAAACTAGTTGAATACTGGCAATGTCACTTCATGATTTAAGTAGTGTCTATTAAGGCCTGGACAAGTTCCCTCCCTGTTGAACAGCTGCATTTTATATTATACAAAAATGATCTCATTTCATTGCCAAAACCTGCTGTCTAATGTGATTTTATGTAATTCTGGAAAGAAATTCTAGATTAAAATGACTGCCTAGTTTATTTATGGAACTTTGACCTTATGCTCCCTGGTAGACAAAGGAAGAACTTTCGAATCCTTTTGAGCAGACCTTTGCTGTCCTCCTGAGTTCAGACTAAATGATGCCATAGATCACAGCATTTTCTTGTAAAATTAAGGTAAGAAACCATTTGTATTTGAAGATGACTCAGCTGTTTATTCAATACTGACCTACTCAAAATGAACAATGAATCCGATCTGTAAAACTTCACAAAGCATTTCACCTAGTGAAAACTGTCTATTATTTTTAGTAAAGACATTGTGAAGTGAGCACTTGCACAAAAATACTAACTTGCTTAGCACTATGTACGAGAAAAATGCCCCAACAAGTTGTCTTCAACAGAAAAGACAACCAAGCACCAAAGAATCACAGCTATGTTGTTAAAATGGGTAAACAACTGATCGCATTTATGACAGTGATTTATAAAGGTATATCTCCTGCTTACCAAATCAGGACAATTTCCATCACTAATTGGGTCAGCTAACCACAAAGGCACGTGCCTCACTTCCTCTTCAAGCATGTCCTTTGGTGGCTTCTCAGAAAGCTACAGCTTTAGGGCAATACTTTGAAACACTTCAGAAACATCATCAATGTTCCTTTTGCAGTTATCACTTTTCTTTTTTTTCCCCCACTATATATCCCATTTTTATAATTGTAAAACAAAATTCCATTTTTTCATCTTTCATATGTTCAGCTATTTTTAATGAAATTTTAAATGTTTTGGCTTTTTTTTTTCTTACAATGAGACAGTTTTCTGTAACTTCTTTAAACAATTTTTTGTTTCTGTCAATTCTTTCTATTTCTCTTCTATGTTTTATATTGCTTCTATGATAAAGCTATGCATACATGGCAATTTCTCCACTCATATCCTCAATTATTTACAAGTTCAAAATACTTCTTTTTGTCTCTTTTTTTTTTTTACCTCAGGTTTGCCTTCCCATTCTTTCTCTGATTTGTTAACTCCACTTGATTTCATCATTATGAGAAATTAGAAACTTTGAAACTAAAATACCATAAAATATTCAGTGTTGTTACTTCAGTTATGAAATGTATTTGAGAAATAGGGTGAGATGATGTCAGATGTTAAACGTCAAATTGCTGCTTTCATAGAAAATGGAAAATTGCCCAATATGGTGTTCAAGATAGTCTTTTGAGGTTTAGCAACCTACAGTTCTGAAGATTTCAGCCATACTGAACATGCTCCATTGCTTTGTGGCTCTTAGTGCTGAGAGACAGAACAAGTCTGCAGAGCAATAGGAAGAAAAGTGGACATCTCCTGCATTTACTACATGACAATCAAGCTGAACACTACTACTAAGAGAAGGAAACATGGTCTCTCCTCAGCTGTATGTGTTAATCCCACAGCTGGAAAGTGGGCAGCAGGAATTAATCTCCCTGATTGCACAGGGGCCTACACCTGGGCCAGAGGAAAAGGAGTGGAGGAAAGAAGTACACGGTGAATCTCAAAGAAGAGGTTGAGGGGTGTGGCTGCACAGTAGGAGAACTGAGGCAGACTGAACGTGGAGCCTAAGACTGGGAAGAGAACTAACTCCCATTGAAGGTGGATTAGGAGCAAGTGGTTCATATTCTGATGAGCAGTTTGAAGAAACAACACACACACAAAAAAAAGTGAGTAGGAAAGAGAACCTGATAAAGAGAAGAAATCTTTGAAAGAGGTAAAGATTGTCTAGCCAGGGACACTGCTATTAGCCTCATTTGTAGGAAGAAAGAAACAACGTGCGCAGAATTTGATAGGAGATGGGTATACAGGGATTGGGAGAAAAATAAATGCATGTAGGAACTAGAGAGCAGGAAACTGTGAACTGGTGAGCACACAGGGAGAGTGTGGTGAAGGCAGTGTTTGAAGGAGGAGGTGAGTGAATAGATTGGGAATGACAGCCACTGGGGAGGAGCCCATGGACAGCTGTACTGTGGGAGCCTCCAGAAACAAGGAGAATGGAGACACCTGCTTTGGAGGAGGGGGGAATGAGACTGCATGTGAAAGAAGACTATGACTGGGGTTAGCAGTCAAAGAAAACAGAGACTATGATAAGAAACTCCATCTCACAAGACTGAGAAAGTAGGCAAAAAAGGGTCAGATAAATGTCATGTAGATAGATGTAACGTAATGCATATAGATAAAAATAATCTAGCCCATGTCTACACAATTCTAAATGTAGAACTGGCACTTACAATTCAATAAAGAAATTGTGGACTAATGTGCTGAATGCATCTTTTGCTCTTTATGGCTGCTGACAACACTGACCAAAAAAAAAAAACAAAGGGCATATCATAAACTTTCCAGTAAAACTTACCTATTTCATGCATCTTAGCATCAAGAAACTTACTATCAACTAAATAATAAAAAATTATGAATGGCCAAGCAAAGATGAGATACATGAAATTCATGGACTACAAGTGGCTCCCATCTCTTCAGAATGGGGCATGCTCGAGAAATATGACTTTAGGAATGAAAAGCAGCATCTGCCCATAGGTCCCAGGTGCTAGTCCTCACATGGGTCACATTCATACTGCATGTGTGGACCCAGAGTTGAGCATAGCAGTGAAGTAACTTGTATCTGTTGTAGACAACCAGGAAATTAGCATCCTGTTTGACCCAGACTGATAAATACCACCAAATATATGAAAATGTTGAACTGGAAAAAATGGATAAAATTAAAGCACCTCTTTAACAAAAATCAAATTGGCAACACCTGCAAGTGCTGATGACACTTTTATTGTTTATGACAGTGACAGTTCTTCCTTCACTGAGTGTTATGGGGAGAGGCAGGAAGCCTGGCAAACCACAGAGGGCTAAACACAGTGTGTTGGCACCTTTTGAGTAATGTTGTAGTGCAGTCTAAACTGCCTTAGTGCTGCACTGATTGCTACCGTGTCCTCTATTTGATGTAAGAGACACGATTGTCTTCGTGTAACGCCACTTCGGGCTGAAAACCTTTCGAATAAGAAATTCAGAGAGTGTTCTAGTGACCTCCACGCAAAATTACTCTTATAGTGAAGAGCTGTTTTCCCTGTAGTCTGCTTTTTTCTAGGTTTCAAGAAAGTATTTATAACCAATAAAATGGCAGGTTTAGTCTAGTTTTCCTAACAGCGTTTTTCAAAAGTCCATCAATCTTTCATATGCAACAGATTTGTAAACAGTGTATTTTGGCCAGTTCTATTTTAATATGTTATAACTGGCTAGCATTAGACTTCAGAAGGGAAGTTACAAAATCAACAATAATTAATACATAGTAGCATGAATGGGGTCGATAGAAACTCTGCAAGTCTCTGAGTCACCTATTTTTAATATTGTTAACTTTATCCCTTTGGACAGAGACTTCATATGCTCCATAATCACCTAAGTTTATTTTTAAAAAAGGAGAATTGCCCAGATCCATTCAGAAATTTCTAAAATGATGTTAAAAAGGAAAAACACTCTGTCTACATGCTTTAAAGCCAGGAACGGGAACAGAGTCAGGAATGTGTACCTTGCATTAATCTGAAGTGTTGTGTGGATTTGGCCAGCTATGTAAGTCATTGCATATTTCCTCTCACACATGCTCATATTTGCTGAGATTTACCAGCTAAGCTCTTTGAGTATTTTTCTTTTAGGATATTTTATCTGATTTCTGTCTGTGCTTTGGGAGCTTGCTTTCTGGGCCATGCCAGAAGAGACAATGTTATTGCAACATCCTCTCCATAAGTCATTGATGCCATCCCTTTCCAGAAAACCTAGAAAATTCTGGGTCCTAATTGCTGTAGTTACCAAGTGCAAGGAAGGTGAGAAGACAGCCTAAGACTGCTCTGCCCAAAGCCAGCTGAGGCCTCTGGCTAATTTCTCCCTCATGTTAGGGTACCTCTGAAAGCTTCCCTAAACAGCAGCTCCTTCAGAGCAGTCTACAACTCTGCCTTGCTTACACTATTTCTTTTCCCTTCTCTACTGTGGCTTTCCTAATGATTGGATCTCTGAGTTTACCAGCTAGGGCGGATAGCAAAGGTCATGAGAAAGTCCAGGGAGGAACCTACCAGGCACAGAATCTCCTGGAAGGGCAGGAGACCTCCCCTGACTGGGGCACAGCCGGCTAACTATGCTCCTTCCCTTCCCCACCAGTTGCATTTGAGCATCGATAAACAACCTCACCTGGTTGGCACAAAAGTATGTCAGGTTTGTAATGTTTTCAGCAAACTGAAAACCTCGAAAACCTCCCCTTAAACAGAGCAAACAAGATTTGAGAAGCTTCTGGTAAGTAAAAGAACAAGAGAAAACACAAGTTTTGCAACTTGTTGAATCTGTGCACTTAAACTTTCTAAAAATGGAGATAAAGTCTGTTCTACAATAAGAGCTACGTTGGAGACAGCTTATCTAAAGTACAGATTTGGCTTTTTCCCTTTAGCTCTGCTCTTTCCCTTGCAGTCCTTTCTATCCTTTGCCTTGTTTGTTCCTCCACCCAAGTATTCCATCATCCTGCAACTGCTCCCTGCAATGCTTCTGAGCACCACAGCAACAACACGCACAGATGAAGGGTGGGGAAATGAAGAGAGCACTTACAGTTCAATCATGTGAACAAAAATGACTGTTTCCAGTTTGCCTGCATGTAATGTGAAATTCCACCCTTGGCGTGTCCTTGTTTAAGAAAAAGATCCCAACAATGTGCTGTGTTCTGACTCCTTCCCCCCTCCAGGGTGAAGCTCAAGAAACTGAAATCAGGAGGATGTGAAGTTCACGCATCACCTGGTGGCATAAGGGAGGCCATAAGCAGGGCTGGGAGCATTCAGAGCTCAGAACTGCTGCTCCCGTTTGCTCCAGGGACCGAAGAGATGCTTCCTTGCACGGTATCACCTTCCCAGTTCTGCAAAGAGTGGCCACTCTGACCTGGAGAGGCCCCTCTGGATGTGTGGAAGGAACTGGTCATTGCAGTAAGTTGAACTTTTTAATAGAAAAAGCGCAGTTGCTTCGTCCATTTTAATTCACTTTCCAACTCCATGCTTAGCACTCATGAGAGGCTTATATTACCAGTTTAATAGCTAACACTACCATCAGCTCAAACTACAAGTGTGACTCCAGTTAAATGTTAGACCCTGGTCCATGTTTTTGCCTCCTTGTGCTGGTTTGAAAACAAACCACTGAGAGACTCTAAGTCAGAAATACAATTTAATAGAAAAAGAAATAAATAAATGAAATAGTATGGAAAAAAAGAAACCACTGACAGAGTTAGAATACAACCTGGCACCCTGTCAGTCAGAGTGTTGGTAGCAGTCCAGATGAAGTGGTCCTGTTGAAGTGGTGATCCTGAAGAAAGGTCTGGTCTTCACCAGAAGATCCAGTAGTAGGTCTCATTCTCTGGGAATCCAGCAGGTAAGAGCTACCTGTGGTGCTCGAAATCTCAGCTTATATCCAGGATGGAATGCTTGGTTCCTCCCCCCCGGGCGGAGCCTCTCATAATGGGATAATGCTGTGAGATTGGATGGCCCATGAACAGAAGATATCCCCCTAGAGGGAGGATGGGTCATGGGAGAGATAAAGAACCCTGCCCCACCTGGTTTCAACAGCTGGCCCATGAACAGGAGATAGTCCAGAGGGAGGAGGCAAGGAACACCACCCCACCTGGTTTCAACAGCTCATGAAGATGGTAATAGAATACACTGCAACCCAGGACACTCCTCTCACATCAGATACTCTGGTCAAGCTAACGCCCTCTCAGACAGTGATTGAGTACCAGTTTTAGGGAATGCTTCAAAGGAGAAAGCTTTGATGTGACCAGCATGTTCTCTTAAATTGATTGTATTGCTCAATCTCACAGGCATCCACCTTTGTTATCTCAGTGTGCTTACTTTGAGCGGGAGAAACATCAAGGCTGCAGGGGTGAATGAGGTGCTCTGAATTCATTACAGAGTATTGCAAAAAGCAAAATCAGCAAAAGTTGATTTAACAAAATCAGCAAAAGTGGATTTCATAAAAACAGTAAAGGATGGCAATTACTGTGGCATGAAAGAAAGCAGCTGGTTGACTGGAGGTTACAAGGCTACTGCCACAAGATTTCTTTGCAAAAGGATAGACAAGAAGCCGCCAAACAAATCCTCATCAATGATGATCTCCTTTTGATTGCTTTGAATCCTGTAAATAAGGTCAGGACTCCGCAAACAATATTTGCTCCCACTTGGTCCTCCTGATATTTACCAACTTTTTGATACTTCATGTAGATAAATAATAACACCCTGGCCCCCAAATCCAGAGAGTTCTGTAGAAATGAACTAAAATGGAAAGAGTGACATGTTTCCCTCCCTCCAGCTACACTCATAAAACAGTGGTTAACCTCTGAGTCAAAGCTGTGGCTGCTGTTGATGCTGCTCCACCCCCCCGCCACAGCAGCATGATGACAGCTGAATGACAGATTTGAATAAGGATTCCAGTTCAAACGTTTGTCACAAATATGTTCTTAAAACTCTTCATTGCTCTTTTGCAGAAAATTATGAAGAAACTTTTCTCTACTTGCAAGCAAGCCTTACCATACTCTGTAATAATATTTCACTTCATTTTTCTTAATCTTGCTTTTAGATGCGGCCTCAGAAATCTGACTCACCCTCCTTTCTTCCTACTAATATAAACTCTTTTCTTGCCATTCACTCAGCATGATAACACCAAATTTTTGAGAAGGGTGTCTCTCACTGTCCATGTAGGTCCTGCTCAACTTTTCCTCTTCTTTTTGCAAGTCTGGCTGATCTGACAGGCCTCAAAGGTCTAAGACAAAGGTTGAGACAGTAATACTTCCTATAAAATTAAAATTAGCAAAACATAAGGAGATTTATCTCAGAACAGGGGGTTTGGAACACACTGCATTGTCTCCCTTGGGAGACCGTAGCAGGAGTCCTCATTTATTGTTATAACCAACTTTGTCCTCCCATATAAATTTCTTGGTAATATCCTTTAATTTTACATGTATTCCATGCCCTTTAGGGCAAAAGTATACATCATAGCTGTTTGTGCCCTGCTTTGCATAATGGGACAAGACATGATGGATGCAATATTATAAAAAGGATGATTACACGTAACACATATAATGGTTAAGCTCAGTTAAAAAGGCAAGAGACACTAGAATCAGAAAGGTATATAATTAAGGGACTCCAGCACTTGAATCTCTGTTACTTTCTACAGTATTAATTAAAGCTCTACCCTTTGCAGCAGAAAGGCCTGGGTGCTTCAGAGGAAGCTGTTTCTTTGGTAGGATGCTGGGAGGCAGGAACACTTCAACCTTCCTAATACTATCACCCTCTATTTTTGCCTTGACATCTCAAGAAAAAAAGGCTTCAGCTGCAGTGGAGACAAGTCAAATTATTTAAATGATTTTCACCTATTGTCACTACGAAATATTTGAACGCAGGATGCATATGGGAGGTATGTTCACTTTTGTTTCTAAAACTTGTACAATACTGGAACCTGGTTCTTTACTTGGGGCATGAAGTAACTTGATATACCGTAAGGAGATGAAGAAAATATTTGAACATAAAATATGTTCTTAAGTTTAATCTTAACCATCTAAGTTCACCAGCATTAAACATTACTGGTTAGTTGTTTTAGTTTGGTCTTGTCCCAGCTCAGGCTGGTCTGATAAGACATGGCCTAGACTTCCTAGTCTTTGAGAAGACACAGTCTTGCACAGTTCTCCTGGCTTGCAGAACAAGGCTGGTTTCAGCCAGGCCCACCCGTTGGTGATGCCCGAACCAAAGTACTCTTTGCCCAGTCAGAGTGGGGGATCCCTCACACTCCACTCCTTGCACCTTTTGCTTTTGTGCGTTCCCCTCTCTCTCCTCCACTTCACCGCAGAGCAGAATGGAAGTTCTGACCACTGAGGCACCCGAGTGCAGCCCCCACAAAGGCAATCCAGCAAAAATACCAACAAAGAAAGGTATCTCCATAGCAAGAGCTACAAGATATCCCTGATAAACTCAGACCCTGACAAACTCAGCCCAAACCTCCCTGATGGGAAGCAGTCAGCAGAACAAAGAATGGGTGCAGGACAAAGAAACTGAACGTCCATGAAAACGGGAGTCAGTAACAACTGTTCTAGGAACTGATGTCCTACACACAGATACTTAAGCCATAAAGATATAAAAAGTAACTTGCTGCCTAGCCAAAATGAACTTCTCTGAAAGACTTATTCTGCAAGTGATTTCCCAGACAGACAGGACCCTTGCTGGGAATGCATATGGATCATCTTTGAAGTAAAACTGCTTCTCCGTTGTTGAATAGACCCACTCTTGGACGTGGTTTGGTGACTGTCATACTGGTAGCACCTTGCATAATATATTTACAGGCATGCACACAGGTAAAGGTTTGTCAGTATGTACTTGTTTTGCTCACTGGAATTCTGCAATAGCTTCTAATATATCTATATTTGCTTTACTCGTGTAATATATATACTTGTTCTCATAGTAGTAATTTTGTAGTGACTTCTAGCATATATTTATATTTGTTTTTACTAATAGTAGTTTTGTAGTAATTTGTAACAAAGAAATTCACAGAACCCCTGACCTCTGTGTCCTCGTGTACTGCCACATCCTGAGAACACCATGGTCACCCTCTTTACACACTCATGGGTCAGGTAACCCCCACAGGTTGTGACTAGGAGCTGCTGCAGTATCCATCTCTGCAGGTACTCACACAGAATCTACAGAAAAGTCAGAGGACAAAAAGAATATGTGGAAATCCAGAGAAGAAAAACATTTGAATTCAAAGAATTTCAAAATGAACTTAATTTATTTTGGAATGTAGCAGCTTACTGCGCCATCTACAGCCGTATTTACTGTGGGTGGAGACCTAGCTTTGATTACCAAAATCCAGGCAAAATATTATCCATGCCAAAAAACTCAACAAACAGAGCACCAGTACTATACCATAACTTTCATATCACAAGTCAGTTGCTAACACAATTAAGCAAGGATCATGGGAAAAAAGGTGACTAGCTGGACAAAAGCATACACACAAGGTTCTTTCCTCTACTCCCACGGCAAGATAGTCCTTGAGTGACTGCCAACAGGAAAAATGAAGAAATTTTAATGAAATCCAGCAGAAAAGCTCCCGTGGCTCTTGAAAATAACAGTATTGGAGTGTGTTTGCCTGTTCTTTAATTTTTTCTTTTTCTTGCCCCCCGCTTATCTTCAAAAGCCAATTTATAGCTGTGGTCCAGTTATGTTTTATAGCAAGGAAAAACACACATAATGAATGTCTCCGAGGGAGAAAACATAATGTTAGTGGGAGCTGGGATTGCTTAACACCACTGTCAGCATTTGCCAACTCATTTTTAAAAGTTGCACTCACACAAAACCAGCTCATGAACTGCTTCTGTATTCCACATTACTGTTTGCTTTCCCTCGGCTGAGGAGAATGCCAGCTCTTCAGGCAGTGGAAAGTTTCATAGGAGAACAAAGAAAGCCCTCACAAGTTCTTCTGGAAGCAACAAGAAATTACTACCTCAAAACATAATGCAACACACAAGGGAAATTTTTTCCTTTTCTTCTGTAACATGACCCAATAAAAGGAATTGTAATAAAACAAATAATTAATTAAAATCCATGGAATTTATTAGAGATGCTGTAGGCTGTTCAGGAAGTCTGAGGACTGGGTTCATCTTCCCCAGCATACCAATCCAGAGTACAGATACATTTCTATGGCTGAGATAATTTTGAAGCAGACAGAGAGGAGCAGGTCAGAGAACTGCTCCCCACAATTCTTGCTGGCCACAGATGGAACGTCTGATGAGATGAACTCCGTCCTAAATGCTTAAGTCAGGCTTTGTGAAAGCCTGAGACCTGGGAGCTGAAAGGTCTGAAGAGCTTGCCCTGAAAGGAAGGTTATAAGGAGGAATGTGACATGTGCAGCTGGGGAATTGGAAGAAGGAAGATCTAAGGAGGAGAGTGTGGCAGGGGGACACTCCTGATAGAAAGAAAGTTGGAGACTGTTTTAGTTTCTGCTGAGGGCCGTAGGATAAGAATAGGATTTAGGAGAGGCTGTTGTGCTGAAAGGAGTTGGTCTCCTTTGGGTAAGATGAGAGAATTGCAAATGACTCTTATGAAGTTTGAGCTAATGTTTGTGTCTGAAGGACATGTAAGGAAAAGGAAAGAAGCAAAACCATCTGGGCAGTGTTATGTGTTGTGAACGCTGCTGATCACTAAAAGCCTGCTGAGAAAACAGTTGTTCCTGATCAGTGTGCTACAATGAATTACAGGGATGCCACAGGGAGGGTCTGTCACAGGTAAGGTTCTTTGGTTTATATACAGAAATGACAATGAAAGTCTGCCTCATAGGCTTTAAATATTTCCATCTTTAAGGCCGATCAATCTTAATTAGACCTAATACACTGTCACTGAGAAAAAGCTATGTCATGACACAGCCACAGCAGTTTTCTGTTTAAAGAGATTTGATTTTGCTCATCTTCTTCCACGTGTACTGCTAATTAGATGAATGAAAACCAGTTTCTACTTCTTATTTCTGATCGGACTCTTTCTATTGTTCTTCTTATTTGCCCATGGCTCCTATTTTTGCAACCAAGGTTTATGGTAGGTTTGGTACACAGTGGTTGCAAAGACAAATCACCGTGCCAAAAAATGTATTTTAGATTTTACGACATATAATCAGAGAATCATAGAATGGTTTGAGTTAGAAGGGACCTTAAAGATCATGTACTAAAGAACAGTGGATAGGTGTTATTAACAGAGAAACAAAAAACTAGGAAGCATAACTTACTATTGAGTGAATGAGCATGTTGTAGTTCCAGCTGCGTTCAGCATTCCAAACTACTTGGGCTTTTCCTGAGACTTCCTTGCAAGCAGTTTAGCACCAGATCCCTATTTAGCTCATGCATAAAGCTTCTGATGACTAATCAAGTAAAAATGACTAACAATGGCCATGCTGTTTATTTGTTGCAACACTTCAGCACAAAAAAGGCTCCTGCAAGAGCACAGTGGCAATGTCAACACAAGACCCCAAAACACGTATCCAGCAGACAAAAAAATTGACTTCTTAGCAAAATATTAATCAAAGTATTATGCCCAGTCTCTGGAAACATTTGAGGCAGCACTTAGCACAGTGATTCATGTTCAGCCTTGGAAAGACAGCAGATTACTCTCCAGAGGCAAAGGGTTCATGCTCCAGTCATGGGAAATCAATTGCCGTAGATAATTAATTATTTTATCGCAAGCATTATCTTCCAAACGACTGCTACTTCGATTTTCTTGCCTTTTAGCTGAAAGGAATGTTAAAGCTCAGGCAAAAGTAGCTCTGGATTTTGTTTCCTTTGTCTCATACAGTTCTGAGCTTTTACAGTGGTAGAAGAAGGCTGCAATACAGTAATTTCTACATGCTTCTAAGGCAACTAATCTTTCCTTCTAATTTGGAGTGAAATCACCAACACACCCTAGTGTCTGCTGAGATAAGAGTATTATTTTTCAAAGCTCAATCCACTTCAAGTTACTGCTTTTAAAGATTCTTCCTGTTTCAGCCACCATATTTCAGGGTCTGCTGTAATTGAGGATTTCTTTTTTGTGCTCTTCTAACAATTTAAAGATGAATAGTCTTGTATGGCTTTCCTTGGCCCATTTTATTGCTCCAGTTTACTTGTTGCTTTTGTTCATGTAATGACAGGACAAGGGGGAATGCATTCAAACTGAAAGAAAGCAGGTTTACATTAGATATTAGGAAAAATTCTTTACTGTTGCCCAGGGAAGCTGAGGATGTCCCATCCCTTGAAGTGTTCAAGGCCAGGCTGGATGGAGCTATGGGGAACCTGGTCTAGTGGAAAGTGTCCCTGCCCATGCCATTGGTGTTGGAACTAGATGATCTTTAAGGTCCCTTCCAATCCAAACAATTCCATTATTCTATGAATTTTAATGGTGTTCTATCAAGATACTGGGTAATCTGATGAGAAACATGCAGCCATTGTACAGTTTGTCCAGAGTTTATTGTGTGCTGTACCTTTCTGGCTGGGTGAGAAGGCTAAATCAAGAAGTCCTTTGCTCACAGTTCTGGTTTCTTTTCTGCACGTTGGCCCTTACCATACAATATTTAAGAATAATTTCTGAGCACACATTGTGCAAATTAATGAGCAAATTGCAAAAGCAGAAGTTATAAAGCTGCTCCATGATAACATCAGACAGACTTGGTTGTAACAGATGAGGACATTTTAAACTCACTATGTGTGTGTATATATATATACACTTATGTGTATGAGGGATAAACCACTGCATCCATCTTACAGACTTCACTGCAAATTAATTACAGCCTTTTTAGTTGCACTTCTGCTGACTCCAAGAGCTCTAACCCACAAAACAGGATAAGATCTTGAGGTGGATGTGTGTTGGGCAGAGCTACGAAGTTGTGAAACTTGATTTTCATTTCAATGACTCAACTACTGGCTAGTGAAGGCATTACTTGCTTTGGCTCCGATGCGTTTTGTTAGTGCCAGCATACTGTCTCCACCTCAAGGAAGCTGCAAGGAGAATCTTGAAGCCATTCCAGGACCTGCCTTGAGAACTGCTTTGGTTCCAACCAGAACTATTCAGGTAATGTCAGTAATACAAGGATGGCTGATTTACTGAAGCGGTAATGCGGTAAAGCTCTGGGCCTGCTTAGTCACAGTGGAAATGAACAAAGCTATACAGCTTCTGTGTGCTGAAGGCAAAAAGGTAAAGTCCCCAACAGCTGTTCTCAGGAGGCATGGAAAAGAGTCACAGAAAGGACAGAAGAGAGCATTCTGCAAAGAAATCCACCGTGAGCTGGCGTGGCACAGGAGGAGAAAGGTGCTCCTAGCACACATTCTTGGTTAAGTGTTGCAGTGGCAGTCACACACTGCCAAGACCTCCTCTGCTTAAGCAGCAGTTGTGCTTGGAAACATGTGAAGAAGTGATTTTGATGAAGAACTGATGCAAGATTTTCTACCTTTTTTAAAAAAGAAAAATTAAACATTGGTTTTTATTTTGAACCAGATTCTAATTGCAAAAGCTGTCTCTTGAGAGAAGTGGCATGTTCATGCTTTTTACTCACTCAAAATGTCAATTTGAGATCTGTTGCTCTATCCAGTATAAATTTGCTCTAAGTGCAGATGGATACACCTGATCAAATATGAATTCTCTCTCTTTCACGTGGAAATGCCAAACAGAGTGACTGAACGAACCTCAGTCCCTGAGAATCTGTTTTAGGTTACTGCCATGAGTACAAAACACAGGCATGTGCTGACGTGCCTTTGCAGGAGTAATACTAAGAGCACTGTTACGAGTGCAATGTGATGTATCCGTCCTTCTGCTTCTGTTGCCACCTTGTCCTCTCTAAGAAGAGAGAGCTTTGTACAAGAGAGCATTAATGGATGGGATTTAGTAGGATATGTAGCCAGTTTTGATTTGGACTTTGAACTTGGATGACAAGAAAATCAACCACCACCAGATTTAAGACTTTCTGTAATGAGGATCTTGGTGGCCACGACTTCTGTTGTGCTAAAGCAGGCATGTTCAGACTGTAGGAGACTCAGAACCGGTTTGTGTTTTCAATGATTTTTAGCTTTTGGTGATGCAGCAAGCTGTAGCAAGATTTAACTAAGTATAAATGGTCTCTCTGACATAAATTTGTGTTTCTCGCTTGCCTTCCACATTAACCTATATTAAACTACAAGTCAAAAGAGCCCCATGGAGAACTTTGGTGGAATTACCAAACGGTCTTTGAATTAACTCCTGTGACATAGTCACTACTTACAACACCAGTGATTGATGTGTTGGGAGGGAGCTGCACCTTTCAGGGCCAACTGGAACATCTTACTACGTTGTTCTGAAGTTCACCCTGGCCAGTTACTCACAAATACTGAAGGACACAAACCTCTGTCTGGCTTCTTGGTGCTGACTGATTTCTCATCAATGATAGAAGCACAGGCATCGGTCCAGAGGTCTGAGACCTCAGAGGCCTGCGGTTGGATGCAATGACAGGTTTTTCCCGATTATGTGTGAACGTGGTGCTTAGGTACACTCAGACAGCTGATGTAGTAATTGAGGTAACAGGCTGGGTTGTAAAACTACTTGGGAAAACTGCTCTACAGTGGAAGAAGAGCAGAAATTTGCAAAATTACTGCTTTCTGACTGGAATCTTACTAATGTTTCATGATCGATTCATTCACATCTTTTTTGAAAAGTCTAGGAAAGATCCTCTGCTCTGCAAAAAATGCATTCTTTGCTCCTGAATCACAATTTGGCAGTGCTGATTGTTGCGTGCGTTCTTTCAGAAGTGTACTTTCAGTTCATAGTGATTAGTTTCCCTAAAATGAGTGCCAGACAGTGCTTTGGGGGGTTACTTTAAAAGTGTGGTCAGTTCACACATCCGAATATGGATATAGTGATGTGCGCCACATTCTCCAAATGACCGTTTTATCTCGTGTTTATCAAATATTCTATACATCCACTATATAAGTTGTTATACTTCCTTGAGACTGATGGTTTTCTGGTATGCTCCCTATTCTCTTGCTACATAGTGGAGAGCTTTCCCGATCATTGCTGCCTACTGGGAGACACTACTTTCTCTGACTCACCCCGGGTCACCAACTTTCAAACTTTGTGCAGCATAATTTGAAGCATTGCTGCTATCCTTCAGTTAGATATTGTGGAGAAAAATATTAGGCAGATAATTATTTAGAAGAATCTTTGTTCTTAAGATTGCTATGGCCTATGTAGTTTCCCCAGTATAGCCAGCCACCTTAACATCAAACTTGACTCAAAACCAGTGAAGGCAAAAGCAGAAAAAAAGTATTTTGTGCAGCCAAAATAGAGAGTTTGCAAAGGCTTATAAACACACACAGCAACAGGAATGGAAGTTTACTCATTTAGCTCACAAAGGGTTTTCTCCCCGTTTACATTATCGGATAAGCTGGTAAACATTTCACAGCTTTCCTCCCTGAGAGCTCCATGGCTCAAGCCAGCTCTTCATCCTGATACTGTAAAACTGGAAGCGCAGAAGAAGCCAGTATGAGAATCCCTTCTTTCCTCCAATTAGTGTTGAAACCAAGTGGGAAGAAAACTAACCCTTCTACCACAAAAAAGTCCAAGCTTCCCACTGGGAAAAGAGTAATGGTTCTGCGAGTCTCAATCAGAGCTCTCACCTACCATTTAAGAAGTTAAAATATGCCTTCCCACATTTTTTCAAACCCTTAACCAAATTGGCAGTCCTTTCACACTCATTTGGAAATTGTTCAAACCTCATGTTGAAGCTTCTTCTTACATTACATTTCTATTATTCATATTAAAATGTATGTTTACTTCAACTGGAATGTAAATAAAGTTAATGGATGTGGATCTTGAACAAAAGCAGATATGGGGATAAGCAATCACTGAATACCCTACAGTCATGTCTTTGGGGAGTGAATAAAAGTAAGCTTATGAGAACCAAAACGGAGGAGGTGAAGGCAAGCACAGGGGAAAAAGGTTCTGAAAACTATAGACGAGGAAACAATTCCGGAGAAACGTCACCCTGGAAAATTCAATTTCTGTTTGAACAAATTTAGTTTATCAGACTAAACAGTGAGAACCGTATAGAGTTTCTACACAAACCTGAAGGAAGAAACTACTGTTTGAACCAAAAGTGATATCCTGGCACAGTGGAAGGGATAGTTGATCAAACCAGAAAAAAGTAAACACTTAGAATCGTAGAATCAAAGAATGGTTTGGCTTGGAAGGGATCGTAAAGATCATCTACTTCCAAGTCCAACCTACATGATGGAGAGCAAATAAAGCTCTGCTCTGAAAGGAGAGGGTGATGGAACTTCAGGTGATGGAACACAGGAAGGGTGGCAGCAGGCACTCACATTGCCTGTTCTGGTAGATACCAGACAGAGAGGAGAGTCCCTGCACTCACTTCGTGGGTGGGGTGATAGATTTGCCAGGGACTGGTTTCTGTTGTGTGACAGTTTCCCAGAGCAGGCATGGTTAAGTGTGGCATGCCCCGGATGCACTGCGGTGCACGGGTACAATCTGTTTCTTTGAAGACATGAAATGTCTCCGCTCCCACCAGGCTGCCAAACGGGCATCGGCTCTGCTCTGCAGCGAAGCCGGGTGCTGAGCTGGCCACAGGGCTCTCATGCTTTCTTTCCAAGGTCAGCCCAGCAAGGCTTGCCATGAGCCCCGAGGGCAGCCCGAGGGAAAACTGCGCTGAAGTCAGCTCGCCAGCCCAGGGGATCAGAGCCTGAAGGGGAACTAAACCCAGGCATGACGGCCAAAGGAAGTGGGCTGATGCCCGAGGAAACGGGCTTAGCCCAAGCCGCGGGGAGATGCCTCGAAGGAGGTCATACAGGAGGCCACCCTGAGGACCAGCTCGCCCTGTGCCGGGTGCTGCACGCCCTACGGGGCTCCGCGGGGCTGCCCGACTCGCCGGCTGCCACCCACCGCCCCGACCTTTGCCGCCGAGCCTGGCCGGGCCGGTCCGGGGGCGGTCCGGGGGCGGTCCGGGGGCGG
>VZTA01007276.1:210743-243329 GCA_013398855.1 Mohoua ochrocephala | reverse complement strand
CTATGTGGAGCGGGCAGGGGCAGCCGGCGGGGAGCGGAGGGAGGGGAGTAGGGGTAGTGGGCGTTGTGGGGACAGTGCCTTGTTCCGTCCCGGAGCTGGGCTGGGCTGGGCTGGCCTCGCCTCGCCTCAGCTCGGCTTCCAGTGCCGCCTGCGTGACGGGAAGGTGAGGGGAGGGGGGCTGGGCTGAGGGGGGCAGGTGTGGGGGCAGCCGGGCTTTTCCTTCCCCGCGTGTCTCCTGCCCCGCTGGGGCCCGTTTGCCTTCCTTGGCTGCGTGGGGAGCGGGGGTGGCGGGGGTCCCTTGGGACCGCGCCCCCATGGCGCTCGGGGTGCCCTGGCCAGGTAAGTGCTGACGGCTTCCAGGAAACCAGCACGGCACCCCTGGGGTTGTTCCTTTCAGCCGTGTTTTGAGGCCGTGTGTGTTTCTGCGGGTTGTGTTGGCGCAGTCTCCCCATCTCCGTGGCTGCTGATTTCTCAGCTTTTATGGCCCCAAATAGCTTCCTTGGAAGTAATTTTTTATTTTGCGTTTGTGTCTGCTTCCTGTTGTGTATCGCCTTGTACAAGCCCAGGTAGGAAGTACGATGTACAAATGAAGGCTGTAGGAGTGCTAACGCTGCCACATTTTTTAAAGTACTTGTAACAGGAAGCGGGATAATGTTTGGCGTAAATCTTCTTGACCTGGTAAAACGCTACAAAAACTATTTCTGTATTTATTTATTGCATAGCGATGATGAGACAGGGGCTCTTTTTTAACTGTTTGTATGAGAAGAGGTTTTGGGTGAAAGAGATGTCTTTATCAAACCCAGGACGGAGCTGCTGCTGTGACAGTCCCAGACCTGTGCTGGTCACAGCCTTGACGGTGCTTGGCAGCAGCCTGGGGAGCCACAGCTTGGTAGGAGTGAGCTATCCATTAAAAGCTACCGAGCTGAATCAAGGCTCTAGTTTGCTTCCAGCTGCAGCTCTTAGGTTTGTAGAGTTTTCTCCAGGGGCTTGAGCAAGCTGCTGGGTGTGTTTTGTTTTTCTTCTTCAGAAATTCAGCACCATGCACTTATTTGACTTGGATCATTTGCATGTACTTAGATCCTAAAAAAAAACAGGCTAAAAAGTCTTGCATGAAAGTTATTTTAGAATGCAGAATCCTTAATTCAGATATTTTAATTCACATATTTGAAATTGATCCTTAAATGAGAAACACCAATTACTTCTTTTTGGTAGACAATAGTACTGATTTTCTCTCTCCTCCTGAGATTAAGACTTTTTTTTAATACTTTGCATCACTATTTTTGATAAATACAACTTTGTCTGCATGAGCCATTCAGGTTCTTTTAAATGCCTCTTAACGATATGGTGAAAATGATACTGGAAACTTAATAACTTAATTTGGATTTAGATAAAAAATGTGCCACATTAAAATTCTTATTGCTTCATATTGACAGGTATCCGGAGTTGAAATGACATAGAAAAGTATTCAAAGCATGGACTGTGAAATGAGCTCCTTCCACTTGATACTGAAAGAAGGTACTGTTTTCAATTTATGTGAATATTGATACGATCTGCTCTTTTCTCTGTGGTTTGGATACACTCATTGTCTCCAGTTTGATGTGGAAGAGAACGAATAGGCAGCACTTCACTGTTGTAGAGTCAACCAGTGGTGGCCAATTATGTACAGCTACAGAGACTGTTTTTGTTTCCTTCCTCCTGTTCTTTCATAGAAGTTGGGGCAGTTACCTGAACTCGAAGAAAGTGCACTTCCGTCAAATTCAGATTTGGAATGGTTAATACTGTCTCAAAGTTGAACTGGAATTGAGCTTGCAAAGACCTAACTGTTGCAGGCTGCTTTGTTAATACTCTTTGACTGCATTTTGATGTAGCTTCACAAGAATGCCCTGGATAATGGGCTTTTCTTAAAGATACAACTTTTCTGGACTTTCTGCAGCTTGCAAGATTATCTGGAAAGGAGACATAAGGACTAAAGTTTGTGGTCATCATGTCAGTGTCAGAATACCCTTATTATAATGCTTGTTATTATATTTCCCTAAATTTAAGTATTCTGTGTTTCCTTTTAGTCCTCGAACCTGTCTTACAAAGTTGCTTGACACGTGTAACATTGTGTTGTTCTTGACAGAAACTTCTTTTCCCAAAGAAATTTGCTAGAATTGTTGATCGGTGTCTACTGCAAGTTTTGTTGCTCTTTTGAGTCATCTCTCTAATGCAGGGGGATGCTCTTGCTTTTACATTTAGGATGTCTGTAGAAAATCTAGTTTTGTATGTGTACGCTGCTGTCCAAATGATGTGTTTTGTAAGATCTTGGTTTTCCGTTCTCTGCTTTTTACAGGTAAACTGCAACTCCAAAAATGATGACCTGCTCATTGGCAAGTTACAGGAAAAGCACATACAAGGCAACTAAACGAGGACTGTGGTATGAAGGTTTTGTCAGATGAGCTGTCCAACTTACTGAGAACTACTTACTTGGAGGCTGTTACATTAAATTATTGCACTGTGTGACCTTCCCTAATACTCCAGCACTTCTGCATATGAAATGCTTCAAAAGAAGGAACTGATGTGGCTTATTTGTGACTGAAGTGAATTACATTGGATATAAAAGTAAGTCACGGCTTACTTTTTCACGGAATACCTTATCTTCTTGCCATTTGTAGCTGGGTAGAAGGCAAATATTAACTAGGACTCGTGCAATAAATGTTTTGCAATGGTCTGCTACATGTGAAACCAGCTTGCTTTAGAGTGAGAGGCAGCAGCATGCAAAATAATCAAAAGCTGAGGAAAGGCAAGGCCACTAAATGCAGATCTTAACCTACAATGAGCTGTCAGAAGGGGAAGGATTTAATTGTTTGCCAGCTGATTGACAGTAGAAGGCTTGGGGAGATCTCTGATGACACCTTACCAAAACAATGCTGGTGCATCTGAGAGGGGAGCAGGACTTGGTTAAGGTTTGGAGTTTCATAGAAGCCACTTGTGGGCCGTGAGGGCAGTGGGTGTGTGTTCCGTCACGTCTTTGTTGGAGAAAACTGAAAATAAGACCTGAGGTGTGAATTGAAACTACAATTCTTGGACACTTTTTTTGTGTCTGACCACAGCAATTCATATTAGCTGTGGTTTCCACAGACATTTGACTTTAGATGCCAATTTTAAGTGGCAGATGACACTGGAGTTACAGTATGCTTGTCTTTCTGCAAAGAACTGCAAGTTACTGCTCTTAAAAGCAGCACTGCCTCAGCTGTACAAGAACAGTTCGAAGAAGGAAACTTTGTACATCTCTGTGATTGTGTCTCTTGTAAGCATTTGGAAAGAAGAGTAGTTTAATCAAGCTTGGTTTTTACACTATGCGGTATAGCTTAAATCACTATGCTAGCATAATTCGTCTGTGCTTGAGGGTTGTGGGGTGTTTTTTTTGGTTTAACTATGCTGGTAAAAGAATATTACACTTATGCAAGAGTTATTCCATTAGAATAGTTCTAGTTCCAGGAAAAGTTCTAGTAGAAGTCTGAAAACTGAGCAGCTGTTTGTGAAGGCCAAGAGTCTGTAGTTGAAATCTTCAAAGACCGGGGCTAAATTACCAAATCCGTTTTTCCCTCCCCAAGATGACTAATGCTTCTTCTGATTTTTTTTTTTTTATTTCCCTTAAGGAGTAATGCAGGGTGCAGAGGGCAGTGCAGCTTGAACAATCTTACCACACCAATGGAAAAAAATTCTGGTTTGCAGCAAAATATGACATCTATATTTTTGCTCATTGGTCATCTCATTGTACTGATACCTCTCTTTGGTGCTGGTAGGTTAAATACTTTGTCGAAATTTCCATTTTAAAAAAGAAAATCTGCAAGAGATGAGTTGTGTGTATTTAATAGGAAAGAGTTACTGAGAATAAGTAGTGGTTTTGAGGTTTGTTTTTGCTTTAGCGTATTGATGATAGCTGAATGCCTCTGCTGGGATTCCAGTTGCACTTGGAATGTCACAGACAAATTGAGATAAATTTTTTAAAATCTAGGCACATAAATTTAGGGCACTGAGGCTTCGATTAGCCTCTCTCTGTTTCTTATGAAGAAAGCCCAAAGTGGTGGTAACAACCAAAAAATAATAGCCTTGTGATGTTTTAATGGTAAATTGTTACAGAAGGTTTTTCTAATTCTGCATAACTTGGAACTTGGAATGGGTATTAATACTTCTAAAACATAAAAGTATACAAAGTAAAATCATAGATCTTTTTTTCTTTTTTTCTTTTTTTTTTTTTTTTTTTAGCAAAAGGATGTGTTATTTGTGATTACTTCGTGCTTGTTGGAGAGCCTACAGCTATTACTTGCCCAGTAATTACATTGCCAGTGCTTGACTCTGATTACAATCTGACATGGTATAAAAATGGTAGTGCTACACCAGTGACCACAGAGAGAGATGCCAGG
This sequence comes from Mohoua ochrocephala, assembly GCA_013398855.1. Lineage (NCBI taxonomy): Eukaryota > Metazoa > Chordata > Aves > Passeriformes > Acanthizidae > Mohoua > Mohoua ochrocephala. The sequence goes on along the minus strand of VZTA01007276.1, from coordinate 238,920 downwards.
ATCCACCAGCGAGAGGGCTTGCTTTGGTTTATTCCTGCAATGCTGGAAGATTCTGGACTTTATGAATGCAGTATAAGGTAAGGAAGGAAGGAAGGAAACAACTGGATTGCTAGTGCTTGCAAGCGTGATAATTAATTTGTGGAACTTGAGTGTACAAAACTTGTTTTAGGTAGAATGCTTAGATCAATTAAAAGCACTGTTTTGACCATGCTTTTTGCTTCTGCATGGTGCCTGTGTTTCTCTTCTATTCCACACATTTAGCACTGCAAAAGTGGTTTATACAGAAGACTATCTTAAAGCATGATGATACTAAAAATGGTCTATGGGGGTGGTTGTTCGCTTTGTTTGTTTTGGATGAAGTGTAAGGTCGCAGGAAAATGTCTTAACTTCTTTGGCTTTTCCTGTGTTCAAATTCCTGTTTGATACTGACAGATCAGAAGAACACTTTCGTTTCTTTGTAGGATAAGGCTAAATGCAAGAAAGTTCTAAGAGGAGCAAACTCTGCATTTTATCACCACACACAGACTTTCTGGAGAGCTTAGCAACTTTTTTGAAAATCTTACTAGAAATCTACAAGTTAAAAGGCAGAAAACAGTTTTCATGATTTATTTTAAAATATTACCAAATGTTACTGGTCAAAAACGAGAATGCATTTAAAGAGCAAAGCAGTGTGCTAGATGGCTTTAGAGACAGTGAAAATAATGTGTCTCTAGTACTACTCAAATGATCTGAGTGCACAGAGAACTAAAAAGGAATAGATTCTTTGAAAAGAATCTATACTTAGCTTTTTTAGTACTTTAAAGCTCTTGCTAGATCAATAGCTAAGATTAGTGCACTGGACTTCACTACTTAGGCCATCAAATCTTTTTTTACAATGGTTGAAATTCACCGTGCGCTGAACAGGAAATTAATTTTGGGAAGACATACACAAGATGTTCCTTTCCTCATGGTGTTGCCACAACTCGCTGAGAACAGCCAATACAGGCTTTTCAGGTGGCCCTAAATTTGTTTTAGTAGTGTGTAGTTGTGTGTACTGCTGTGCACAGAGTACAGCAGTTATGCTGGAGGGGTTTGGGTTGTGAATGTAGTAACAGTGGTCACCAAAAACTTCCAATGTCGCAGGCACACTCCTTCACTGGAGTTTACCATGGAAACCAGAATTGGATGTCAGAAGACATGTAATCCTTTCAAGGCTACCCAGCTGCATAATTTTAATTTAGTCTTTCCTGCTATGGCTCTAGTTACTCGAGCTATGAGATGTGTTCCTGTGGGCACCTCACATCCCTGGCTTATATAATATCAGCAGAACAAAAAACTTGCTAAGGTTCAGTCGTATTAACTGCAGGCAACATTTTGTGCATCAGTCACTTAAACCTTAACTGCAGCTCTGAGAAGTCCTGACATCTCCTCTAGTGTGTCCAGAGCAAACTCCATTTCTGCTCACAACACAAACTCAGAGCTTATTCCTGTCTCTTCATCTGGAACAGAGGCTGAGAGGCTGAGGATGGTGTTTACAAGCTAGGGGAATATAGTAGGAGTGTTATAGTGTTATAGATGCTGAAGTCCCTCTCCCTGACTTGCTGGAAATAAGGAACCTTACTGTTAATGACCTGACTTGTCTGCTGTTCTAATTACAGGAGCCTTAACCACTCTAACAAAAAAACTATAAATTTAACAGTTTTTAAGAACGATAATGGTTTGTGTTTTAATGGAAAAATGAAGTTTGAACAAAAAGTGATGAGCACGAATACTGGAAAGATTATATGTCCTGATCTAGAACAATTTAAAGATGAAGACAATAATCAGCCTGAAGTACATTGGTATAAGGTACTGAGCATGTGTATTTCATATATACAAGATACAAAATGTATTATTTTAAATGTCTTACGAAATAACTGTGAAAAGCAGCTTTTGGAAAGGAAGCTTTATTTTCTCTACAGTTTGAGTAAGGCATGAGTGTGAATAAGATTTGTGAAATTCTGGTTCATCCTTTGATTATTTTATGTAGATAATGAGTTTTAAAACTTTTATGTTTCTGTAAATAGAAGGCTTTGCATAATTATTTCAGTTTTTCAGAATATTAGGCACATCCTATCTGTTGACCATGCTGTGGTATTCTTATGCTGCTTTCTTTGGTTCTACGAAAATACTCTGTAGACTGTTCAAGCTTGGAAACATTTATTTTATCTGTGTTAAGGTAAAATTCTGAAATAGTTCAACTCCTAATTCTGATGCTGGTGTTAAAGTAGCTACATGGGCCTATACATGTTAAGTAACCTTGGTGCTGCACCTACACATCTTCTGAGGTGAAGAGATTCTCCGCTGTTTGTAGGTCAAGGAAGAGAAGGAAGCTGTTTTCCTCTGAATTTGCATTGCCACAGAAATGGTGATACACCCAAACAGCTCGAGGCACTGCTACAGCAGCTCTTTCATCACAGAGAAGTAGGGGTGCAGGCATGTATTCTCATAAACTCTGCTAGTTGTGTAATAACTTCACTACACCTGAGATAGAAAACTGTCAAGCTATTGATGAAGGCAGTGAACTAAAGTACAGCATTGGAAAACTTAAAGGATTGGCTGCAGTGATTTTTTTAAAAAGTGCAAGTGGAGCAAGATGTTATCAGACTTTGTTAGACTGTAGTGATGCTTGGAAAAGAATCCACATCACAGGTTTCAAAGCAGTCAGTATTTGCAAAGTATTTTAATCAGTAGAGTTCAGTAACTGATTTGTCAGATTTTTTTAGTTCCCTTTAAGTCACAGGTACTTTTGGTGTGTTTAGGAGTGTAAACCTGGATTTCTTGAAGACAAGCGACTGCTTTTGGCAGAGGGTGAAAATGCTGTCTTGATTCGTAATGTAACTGTGCAAGACAGAGGAAACTACACATGCCATATGTTATACACATATATGGGAAAACAATATAATGTTTCAAGAACCGTAAGTCTAGAGGTTAAAGGTGAGTGCATGAGGTTATTCTGTTTTTGGCTCTGCTGTAAATATTTGTATGCAGGCATAAGATATTTGGCACGCTACTTTTCAGCTCTGTGAAATTAGAGTTGTAAGTCTTCTTTAATTTATTCCTGAACATAAAATTGAAAGGCAATGAGGCACGTTGCTACCCCTGAGCATTGCTTTTGAGGAAGGATTGTCATGGGGAAATGAGTAACACAGGGTTAGGAAAGAGAATTAGAAAAAAGCAGTGGTTACTGGGGTGGAGGAATTGTTTTTGCCAAAACAAGTAGTGCACCATTAAAGTAAATAAACTTAAAAATAGAAGCTTTTTTTCCTGAGACTATCACAGCAAACCACCTGCTTGAAGCCCTGTTGGTGAACTTGCTTCTCCGTTGATGGGAAAGGAGATGTGACAAGCTGTATAAGTAATTCAAAGTTAAGAAATCTTCCTCTTGAAAGGATTGGCTTACTGTTGGCACTTGGTTGTGCTTTTCTGCTGTCTTGCTCTGCCAATAGTGTAATTTATTGCAGTCACCATTGTGATTATGTCTTTGTGGGCAATGTTGCTGGTGACCTGACTGGTGACATGACAACAATCCTATCAGAATAGTTGTCTGGAGAGCAGCGGGTCCATCTTTTTAGGTTAAACCAATAGTCTGACTTTATATAGGTGATATAAGAACAGTGGGTTTTTGGCAGCCAAACTGTACATCATGCAGAATGATAAAATTCCAGCCCAGTTTAAGTATGTGTTTGTTTAAACTTATATTTAAAAAAATATTCACCTTATCTAGGAGGTCATTGATACAACCCTTTTTCTTTTCCTTGTCCATCTCTGAAAAAGTTACCTGCATTTTTTGGTTTTGTCTTTGTTTTCTGGTTTGGTGTTACTTTCAGATCTACTGCCAGTAAATTTGAGATTTTTTTTTTAAAGCATTTTTAAGGTTTTTTTTTTTGTTAACTTGGGAGCTGAAATAGAATAACTTGGAGAGAGTAGAGCAAATATCTTATGAGATGTTTCTGTTGTAAATTTGAAACTAGTAGTAAGTATGGCACTACAATAATACCAAATGATAAAACCAAACCCATTGTAAAACCAAAACTGTTGTCAGTTGAACTAAGTTGTGGATCTTTTCCTGCCTGAAGCTTTTATTTTTCTCTTTGTTTTGGTTAGAAAAACCACTGCAGATAAAACCGGAGTTTATTTATCCAAGGAACAATACAATTGAAGTAGAACTTGGTAAGTAGTGACTATTTAAGAGATCATTAAGTGAAACAAATAAGCTCCTGATCTTTGTGAAATAATATGTGAAGAGTTCCACGGACTTCAGCAAGACTGAGAGATAAGCATGTGGGTTGAGAATATCTGGAAGACAGAGGATAAATAATAGGACGTGATTCCCACAAGTAATTTGTAGGGGGAAGTAACTGTGCCTAAGTTTGGAGTCTCTTGACCAGCAGTGTTGTGCGGGATGCATTTTTAAAATTGATTTATTTTCCGTTATTGCCATCTGTCCTTTTTACCACTTCTCAGTGTTTGTGTCTTGATGTATCCTCAGTATCTGTGGCAATATGGTTTATGTGCGCGTCAGATGTTAGGATAGTTAGCGGGTGACCAGTTCAGTAGCTCTTTCTCTTCCTGTATATTTCGGGTCTCCCTTCCCTCTCCACAACCTGGATTTTATTCCTTGTTTTTGGGTAATACAGATTTTGGATACTGATCTTTTGTGAGACAGTGAGCTGCTAGTTGTTGCATATCCCAGGTACTGTTTATCTTGGAAATTTCTTAAATAAGAGATTCTGGGTATAAAGAATAACATCTTCACAGGGAGGATAGCTGGGCAGTGCAGCAGGCTGCCCAGAAAAGTTGTGCTGTCTGTCTTTAGAGGTTTTAGAATCTGACTGAATAAATCTCTGAGCAGCCTGGTCTGATGTCAGAATCAGGCCCTGCTTTGAGCAGGAAATTAGATTAAAGACCTTTCTTTCAACCTCAATTAATCTGTGATTCTCTGGGCCAAGTATATGGTATTGCAGTCTTTTCCTAAGCACAGTTACATGTGTTTAAAGTGCACCACATATCGGACAGAGTTGTGTTCTACTGACAAAGTCCAGAAGAATGAGATTGGAGCTGTTTGAAGTGTATTTTTTTAAATAATTTTGTACCAAAGGGAGCAGTTCCAAACAAAATATTTGATTTAAAAGGGCATTAACTGATTTTAGAGAAGTGTGATTGCCTATTTACTAGAATTTCCTAGTACAGGAAACTGTTTTGTAATCTTTTGAGGAATTAGAGAAGCTCTGAGGAAAGGTTGCATTTGGACTCTGACACGATGTGGGAGGTCAGGCCAGAGCACTGTGGATTATTCTGATGTGCATCACACTGGTGGAGTCTCACATAACACAGCTACTTTTGCTGCTGCATTTTCTGACATGGAGCTTGTAAACATTGTGTATAACAGGTGTTGTTTTCTCATGTTAAAGCTTCATGTTTCTTTTCATATCATTCATAACACTTTTGTCTGTCCCAAAGTCTAACTTTGAATGTATGATATTAAACTGGACAGCACTGAAACACCGGTGGGTTTTGTGTGTATGTGTGTTTGGGGGTGTTTTGGGGTTTTGGTGGGTTTTTTGTTTTGTTCTTTTCTTTTTGGCCTCAATAGCTTGTGAAAGGTAGCTTACTCTGCAGTTGCCAGGTTCCGGTGAGGATCAGTTGATTTTGACCAGAATTGCGAATGATCTTTGATGGAAATTATGTTCTCCAAAGTCCCGAAGGCTTTGTTTTAAACAGTGAGAATATTCAGGATCCGATACAAACAGTATTATTTTAGAGGCTTACAGTCCTGTGGTCTTCAGATGGTTATTTAATTCTGTTATAATAGTCTAGAATGGCTCAGCAGCCCCTTCTTTTCTGGTAATTACATCTTCTCTGTCTTCATTACAAACAATACATGCCTGAAAAACTTTCGTTTCTTTCACTATTAAGGAAATTTGTTCACCAGGTCTTGGATTAAAATAGGGAGACTTTCCATTGTAATTTTTTACCTCATATAACCCTAATCTTTGTGTGAAAACTTCCCTTTTTCTTTGTAATTGTAACTATGGAAGAAATGCAGTAATGTTACAGTTGGGCTTCCCTGTAGTGTATCTCCCACCCATTAAAGTATCATGTAAGTGTCATCCCCAGTTTTGACTGGTAGTTAGTTATGACTTCCCATTTAATTCAGAAAAGTTCTTACTGATGCAGTCCCTACCCAGACGGAGTCTGATCTGCAGGCTCTTCAATTTACTGAAGGCATCGTTTAGGATTTTTTTAATCCTTGATAGTATTTGCTGAGCAATTTTTTAGTCCAGGGGCTGCCTGCAACTCTCAGCCTCAGTCATTATGATTAAGATGTGTTATGGGACAGCTTATTTAGTTTCCTTATTGTAGACTTTGGTCCATATTTGTAATGGCTTGAACACAGCATTAATTAAAAGTCGTGCTGGTGTATTGTTGGATGCTTGGGACCACCTAGGATGAGCAAACCTTGATTGCCTTACAGACATTAGGGTAATAGCCACAGGTGAGACTAAAAGGAGACTCCAGCCACAAAGTGGGTTTGTTGTGCCTACTGAGATGTACAAATGATTCCGTATTGCATGGGGGGACACTTTTTAAAGGAATTTGGTGAGATTTGGTTTTGTTTGTTTTAAAACGACATTGCCATTCAAATATTCAATATTTTCTGTCCAGTACCTTCAGTGGGGTACTGGGTGAAAAACAAATCCCCCTCTGGCTGTGGGGCAGAATCTCTAAGCAGCTGCATGAACACCTGTATGGAAACACCTGTATGATTTTTGAATGAGAAGTGACAGGAGAAGGTGGTATAGAAACTTAACAATACATTCATGAATGTGTGGGCACGGAGGGCATGGAACACTTGAGGAGTTTTGATTTTTTTTTTTTTTTTTGAATAATTGTGCAATGCACTAAACCACATCTTTAAAAAAAATAATTGTTGTGGTGGAAGGACGTGAGGGAAGAGATTGGGGAGCATCTCTTGTTTGAGTAACTGCTTTGCATGTGAGCTAAACGTTTATTCCATACTTTTGTTAGAGACCGTCTCTTGGTGGAAGCATCTAGATGTGATGTGGTTCTAGGAAATGAAACACTAAGAGCTTTACATAGGCCAGCTGAGAGCGCCCACCTTCTCCTATCAAATCATAACTTCCATGGCTAAAATACAGAAGGAAAGGAATCCAAGAAAGCCGCTTACCTTCCTGTACATGGAGCTCTCTGAGGTGCACTGGCAAGAAATATATTTTGCAAATTGGCTTGCTTAATAAGCAAGTGTGTTCTGTAAGATCTGGACTCTTGGTGGCAAAGAAGCTGAGTGACAGGTGAGCTTGCTCTGGAAGTAGAGTGTGATGATATTCAGAAACCATCCCAGTGGACACTGTTGGCCAAAAGACTGATTTGAAGTAGAGATATGCGTGGTCACTAAGAGTGGGATTCAGCTCCCAGCTGTTGTCTGCACTTGGGTATGTGCATATGATCCGGGGTCCTTAACTCAGGCCATGATCAACAGGGGCTCAATTCAGTTGCCTACACATAAAGTGCTGTTTTGGGTGGTCTGGCTACTCTAGCAGTGCAGACTTCTCGAAGGTCTGGAGTCCTGTCTGACAACTCCATATAGATGCTGGAGAGCATCTCAGATATCTCCACAGGTGTACATGCAACTGACTGGAGCCCTGGAGATCTTTCAGTGGAGTCTGGAGGGCCATCCAGTTAAGGTATCTACTTTAATGTGTGTGGACTTCAGCAGAGATGAGCTCTGTTACTAGTTTAGACACCTAGCTTACATGTAGATGTGAACATTTAGACACCTACATTTAGGGTGGAATTTATATCCAGATCATAGACACCCAAATTTGGATTACAAATGGATGAGTTTTACGGGCTTTGCTTTTTGTAAGGTAAGTAGGTTTCTTTTATATCCCTCCTTTTCTCAGCTGTTCCCTTGTCACTTGATTCTGCTCCTCTTACAGGACCTTCAGTTGCTGTGTTTACGTGTTTCTTTGTAGGCTCTCACGTAGTCATGGAATGTAACGTAACAAGTGGCATAAACGGCTTGATTCCATTCTGGCAAGTTAATGATAAGGATGTTGATATCTTTGATAAAACCTACAGGGAACAGTTTTATGAGTAAGTATCCTTATACACTGAATTTCTAGTGCATTTGTAGGTGAAGTAATCTGCAGTAATTGACAGTGAATTCATTATAAACTAGACTACTAGTCAAATGCCAGTAGTCACTGAAAGGCTAATTAGCAGTCTGTATCAAACACAGTATCTTCTTACTGCTTGGTTTTAAAAGAATGACATTTTATTATAAATACTGTGTCTGATACAAATGGAATGACCCAATCATGTAGATTTTTATAATGCCGTTGTGAAATATAATTTTGTAATGCTTGCTTATGTATTTGTTCTTATGTGATTTTTTTTTTTTACTAATACATTAAGGCGTGCCCTCTATCATTAATATGGGAAGGATAGATTTTTCCAAAATAAAAAATCACCCAACTTTTTTTATTTGTGAAGGTGGTCCTTCTTTAAGTACAGACACAGCTGCTAGTCCTCAAGAACACAAGGCAGAAGCTCTTGTTGCAGGATACTTAGGTTCCAGTGTTTGATGACCCTGAAGTAAAAAAACTGTTCAGGTGGAATTTCACATGGGAAAGCCATTCAATTTGTGCTCATAGCCTCTTGTCCAGTCAGTGGGCACTACTTAGAGGAGCCTGGCTCCCTCTTCTCCACTCCTTCCTCCCATCAGGTATTTACACACATTGATGAGATCCATCCCCTGCCCCTGAGCCTTCTCCAGGCTGAGCAGTTCCTGCTCTCTTGTATGACGGATGCTCCAATTCCTTATCACTATCACATCACTGTACATGACTTGCTCCAGCAAATTGATCCATCTCTTGTACTAGGGAGCCTAAAACTGGCCCCACTACTCCAGGTGTGACCTCACCAGTGCTGAACAGAGGTGAGGGATCATTTCCCTTAACCTGCTGACAGTGTATTTCCTAATGCAGTCCAGGATGCCTGGGATCTGGTTATTCCTCCTCATATGCAGGATTTACATTTTGCTTTGAACTTCATGAGGTGTTTTTTTTCATTTGTCCATCCTGTCAAGGTTCCTCTGGATGGTAGCTGTTGTATCAGACATCCCCCTGAGTTTTGTGCCACCTGCAAAACTGCTAATGGTGCCCTCTGTCCAGCTCGGGGAAAAAAAACAACAAACCCAACCCTAAAAAAGCCTAAAACAACTAAGCCCAGTATGTTTTTAGTTCATGAAATTGTTAGTTACAGGGGTATATTTACTGTGCTTCACTAGCTTCCTAGGTTTATAGAGGTAAAAAATTAATGTTTTTGTGTTTGTGGATAGATGAATCTGTCTCATGTTAAGCATAGATATTCAGATAGGTACAGATGTTTCCCTTTTACCTTTTTTTAATGACAGAGAGGGGTTGCCTCATGGACTTGCTGTATCTGGAACAAAATTTAACATTTCAAAAGTGAAAGTAAAGGACTATGCTCACAAATTTTTCTGTCACTTCATATATGGTTCTCAACAATTTACAGCCTACATCAAATTGGAACACCCAGGTAAGAGATCTCTTCTTGATAAAATGGTGATCATCAACTTACTTCTCACTTAGTTTGACAATGCCCTACTTAAAGCTGTGTGATGTACTTTTATGCAAAATGGGCAATGCATCTCAGTACCTTTAGCGTGAATTTTTTTGTCACATACTTAGCAAAATGAAAGAAAATAGCGCTTTTGATTTGCTTTGTCTTCTCTCATTCAATATTTTAGGACTGAAAGTGGATCTGAGCTCTAATTTGTTACATGACTATAATTTCTTTGTGAAGATTATCCGGGTAGGATTTAACCTCAGAAATTCTTTAATATGTGTTGACTAAAAAAATGCAGTTTGTGGAGGGTGTTTGTTTTAAGGACAATAAATGAGTAGGTTCACTGACAGGTCATTGAAGGGGCAGAGACCGTGGAAAGCTAGTTGGTCTGGGGACAATAGCAGGTCGGGAAATCACCTCCCCACCTTTGACTTCCTTGCTTTCTGACTGATAGAATTTTGTGCAAGAATTCTCACTACTGCTGTGCTGGGTTATATATCAATATTTTATTTTGGTGTTTCAGCTGAAGAGTAGCCTCATTTATCACGCTGTTGAAGTATTTTTTCTTTGAAAGATAAAAGTAGGCTTGTCAGATAACAGTAATGGCAGAAAACATACATTAAACAGTTTGTCCTATTCTTTCACTCCTTTTTAAACAAACTATTTCAATAATTAAACGATTTTGAACAATTCTTGTCTTTCCCTGGTTCTAGTTTATAATTGCACTTTGTTTATTTGTTTTCTTTCTTATTCTGTGCTGCTGCAGCTCGACACATTCAGGGATACTTAATTGGAGGAGGAGTTTCCTTGGTATTTTTAGTATTTTTTACTCTCTTTATCTACAAGATCTTCAAAATTGATATTGTGCTTTGGTATCGGGACTCCTGCCACCCTTTCCTGGGTAAAAAAGGTATGTTTGTGTAACAGTGCTGAGCATTGTTTTGCGCTTTCACCTTCACTTGCAAAGCAGTGAGTTACTCTCACGGAGCATGATTGGTCTTCCTTGGGATTTTTGGAAGGATAATGTTTTTAGGATGTTTAGAATTAGTTCAGATGACAAAAGCGTCTACAGACGAAAAAATCAGCAACTTTCCTGGAATCCAGAACTATCACAGCTTTTCCTTAAGACCCACCCCAGCGGTTTGAAAACTGTTCTGACAGCAGTTTTTCAGATGACTTTTAATTACTATTCTTACAGAAAGCAGTCATACATTAGAATTGTTAAGTGATTTTTTATTTTCCATAGATGAAACAGGAAAGTATAACTTTCTTTTGTTTTCTGTTTGAAAGCACTTCTGATTATTTTACTTTCTGGAAATTTTGCTTTCCTGGCATTCAAAAAAAAGTTCATTGGGATGTTGTCTGTGAGAGCATGCTGAAGTATGGGTAATTTCCAAACATCTGAGAGGAGATACTTAATGTTTCTCTATCTATGTATCTTCTAGAGGTATTGAGATTCTCTCAGATTTCTTGGAAGTCTTTTAAATTTGGTCTTTCTGAAAAGTTTGATCCAAAATATCTAATAAAATTTGGCCCTTGAAATTTGACACTTAGTTTGTTTTTGTTGTCATGTCTGAAGTGATTGCTGTGGTTTGAAACTCCAGGTTGCACCACCACCTGTGAGTTATTTGGCAACTGGAATTTAAAGTATCAGTTCTACCACGGGGTCCACTGTTTTTCAAATAATTCAGCGATAACATTTTTTATTTAGTGTTCAAAAAAGAATGTTACAACTTCATTTTGCAGGTCTCTTTTGCCTATTTGGATTCAGCATCCTGAATTCTAGAAGGCCTCATCCTACAAGTATTTCAGGCTTAGTATAATTATACAGGCTTAGCTAATATAGTAGGATTAGGACCTAAAACAATGATTTGAGTAAAGGAAGACCCCCCAGAGTTTAGAGATTTTGTTTGCTTTCTTGCTCTTGTATCTTTGGAATTCATTTTTATGGAAGTTCTGTTGCTCACTCCTTAGTTTCAGATGAGAAGATCTATGATGCTTATGTTCTGTATCCAAAGAACAGAGAAAGCTGCTTGTACTCATCAGATATTTTTGCTCTGAAGATACTGCCAGAGGTCTTAGAAAGACAATGTGGATATAACCTCTTCATACTCGGGAGAGATGATTTACCAGGAGAAGGTAAGTTAGCTGAAGACAAATTTGGCTTGACTTTTCTTGTTGACCTGCAAATACAACTGAGAAACAAGGGAGGCAGTCAGATGGGATTCTAAATATCTCTCATCATCAAATGAACTATGATTCTCTTAATCACTTTGATGAAGAATGAGAAATAAAGCCCTGGATGCTCCTGTGAAGTCTGTTTATCTCAGCCTTTGCCTTGTCATTAGTTAGCACTTTCAGGTTTTTTTCAGTGTCTAACTGGCCTAGACATCTGGACATGGAACAATGCTGAGGGGAAGAGAGGTTGAAATTGTGATTGTGAACGATGACTAATGGCAGGAAATGTAGAAAAGTAGGTCTTGTGAGTGGAATAAAAAAAGCCTGCTGCTTTGAGGTGCCAGTCACCAGGATGACATCTCTACTTATTCATTTTTATTTGCTCTGAGAATTTCTGTCAAACCAGCAGGATGCAATAGAGGGTTTAATGAATGTTTAGATAGTGCAGGTGAAAAAAAAAAAAGAATACAAAGTAACACCACGTTATCAGGAATGATCAGCTGTATCAAAGACTACTTGTCCCTAATAGAAGTTCTTAGAAAGCCTTGCCTTTCTTGGAAGGCTGTGAAGTCCTTCTGGAGGTTTCCTCTGTGTACATACCTACATCAAATTTAAATTTGTAGTATCTGACACTGAAAACTGGAAAGTCTATCCCACCAGCTGCTTATATGAGGTGAAATGATGATGAATGGCTTTTGAATTCTTCTGGTCTTATGACTTGAAAGAGATAATACTGAGACTGAATAAATTTGCAGACTAGGCCTGAAATAAAAAATTGTATTTAAAAAACAATCCATAAATAAATCAACTTACATGAGGTAGTCATGGAGCACTTTTTTTTTTTTTTTTAAACATTTGAATGATTTTGATAGTGGTTTGAGAAGGAAGGATTCCCTGGGAAGTAGAATCTAAAGTGCTGCTTTATTTTTCCAGCTTGAAAAAATACAACAGTCTGTTCTCAGGGTTTAGCCATAGGGTTTTGGTATGGTATTTACCATATTTCACTGTTTGAGTCTTAATTGACTGCAATGGCATTGATGGGGGGAATCTTTTCTTTCTCTTCCACTTACATGTAACAAAACCAGTTGAGCATATCAGAACAGGCTGTTTAAGGTAAAAGGTCCTGTGGTTCTGGAACTTGTTTTTTTTGCATTTGTACCTATGATGGTAATAAAATGGCATTAGCAAGATAAGTGGTAGATAGTTGGTAGCTCTTCTCTGTTTATGCAAAACAAGGATATAGACATAGAATCTGATGGGGTCAGGTTGTGTTACATTGGGCAGATCTCCATGGTTGGCTAACCCAAGGTAACTGCTCAAGGTAACCCATGCTCATATCCTCTCCCTATTTTGATGTAAAGTGTGTTGGCTTAAATATCAAACAGTGAATGAACCAGCTGCAGAATATTGGTAACAGAAAATAGAAATGTACAACCTTAATTTTGCACAACCTTTTTCTCTACAGCTGTGATCAGCGTTGCTGATGAAAAAATCCGTCAGTGTAGAAGAGTGATAATTGTTTTAGTACCAGAGTCCTCCTGTTACAGCATTCTGGAAGATGTGTCTGAAAAGCAGCTAGCCATGCATAGTGCTCTCATCCAAGAAGGCATTAAAGTAATTCTCATTGAACTTGAAAAAATACGAGATTATGCAACCATGCCGGAATCCATCAGATACATTAAGCAAAAGCACGGGGCTATCCGATGGAAAGGGGACTTCTCAGAAAGGTCCCACTCGGCACGAACCAGATTCTGGAAGAAAGTGCGCTACCAGATGCCATCCAGAAAAAGTGGCTCCTTATCAGGGTTGCATTTGTTACCAAAAGACTTGAATTTGCCTTAAATAACAAAAGAGAAATGACACTTAATGACTGACTGATTCAGTTCACACAGTTGGTGATGGATTGGCTGAAGGTCACATGTATCTGTTTTGTGCAATCTCATCCAGATTCACTGGAGCGAAGGTACTACAGCTTCATCTACAGATGTGAATCTTTTTTACTTCTGGCTGGATCAACAGAACACCTTGAAATACCATCAGTAGCACATGTAGGAAGTACACAAGTGCTTTTCCAAGAATGAATCTGTGAAATTCCCTTGTATTAAAAATGGAAGGCCAAAAAACTGTCTAAAAATCCAAATCAATGAAGAAAATTTGAGTTTTCTTCCATGCAATTAAAGTTTTAATATGAAGGGAATTATACTAATTATAATTGTGATATTACATAATGCACATGGTTGGTGCCGGTAAATGTTTGTTTCATTTTTTTTTTACTGAAATGAAACAAACCTTTTCTTTGTTACAAGTTTTATTTGTCTTGTTCAGTTTGCGGAAAGGTCAATCCCCCTATGTTACTGCATCAGTGTGTTATCATCCAGGAGAAAAGGTAAGAGACAACCCCAGCCCTCCAAAAGTGTTCTTGAACCTGACAAAGCTTAAATACTCTTCCCTGATCTTTTTTACATTTGAAAGACCAATGCCGTTTTTAGTCACTTGTCACATGCAGGCATCATAAAAATACCTTTGTAATCTTTATTGAGTCAAAAAATTAATCTCTGGAGAACTTTTTCTTTCCAGTTAAATGGCTTAATATATTTATTTGCCCAAGTGGAACAATTGGCTAATGACACAGAGTCTGTCATGGGGGGTACAGGATGATTGACTTCATCCACCTTACCTTAGGGACCATGTCAAGGGGCAGAGAGAGAGAGAGAGATGCCCCGTGGTCAAGGGGCAGAGAGGGAGAGAGAGAGATGCCCCGTGTTACCCCCTGCAGCTGCTTGCTTTTCTCCTTTCCCTCTGCTCTGATATGTAAGGAGTCTGAGATGGCTGTGTGCTGGAGGCTGCAGTCAAGGCTTTCCAAACAAAAGGGAAAGGAAGTTGAGTAAAACTAAGTTGTTAAAACTTAGTGTGTGAGCCCTTTCTCTTTAATTTTGAAATAGTCTTAATAGTATTACGTATGCCCCAACTGTTAACTCTAAAGTTATGTTTGACTTGTGTGTCGGCAGTGAAGTAGTTTGCCATGATCAGTTCTTTTTTTGGGGCAGGGAATTGATTTGATTGATTCATTGATTAAAAAAATTAATCAGACCTCTTTAATGCTATGTTTATAGCTGTTAATTTTAGAGAAACAGGAGATGAGAGCCAAATTGCCCATGTAATTTCAGTCTGTCCTTGAAAGTTATGCTTTTAGGTTGTGAGATCTTGTTGTGTAGGGAAGCCTCAGGAATTGACTGTTACTGCCTTTAGGTGCTGCTTGCAACTCTGAATTTCTATGTGTGTCCTGTCAGCTTCTTTCTTGCAGCACCTTTTGCTCTCCTCTCATTCAAACTCCAACCTATATTTTCTCTTGCAGCTCCTTTATCTTGAAACAAGCAACTTGCTTTTGTGTCAGATTCCATCACTTTCCAAGCTCTGCTTGAAGGCTGTTGCTAATACAGTATTAGGCAGAAATTTTCCCTCTGGTATCTCCACTTGTTTGTCTGAAAAAAAATCATGTTCTGCAACCTTCAGAATTCATCTATTCATTTACATACTGCAGTGTAGGTTTTTCTTCTTTCATGGCTCAAGCCATTTTCTTACGCCTCCATCCTCAACTAAACAAAACTGTTCTGGCTGATAAGTGACAAAAACAGTGGAAGTAGGTTCTCCTCCCACCTAAATTGCTTTGGTTTCCTCGGTGTGTGCTGGACACTTGAAACGGTGCTTTTGAGTGAATCTGAGCTCTGTGAGTTGTGTGTGTGTTTGGCCAGAATGGGCTAAGAATCTCTTCATTTCAAGAGAGGAAGGGGGAAAAGTGCATTTGAAATGTCAGACTAATTCAAACCCTCATGGTACTGAAGTGTTTTATTGATGAATGTCATGTATGTGCACACCTATGCAGATGCTCGTAGTCTGTTCTTATTCTGTGTTTTAGTCACAAGAGAAGTGTCAAGGGAGGATCAGTCCTAGTCATGAAGTGCCACATTTACTTAGCTGGTGCACACAGTCTGCCTTTAACTATGGTGTGTGTTCAGTGGCAGCCTGTTGTAGGGTAAAAGAGCCTTGAGATCCATCTGAAGTTGCTGAAAACCATCTGAACAAGGCTAATTGTTATGGTTCCCATTGACAGAAGAATTAAATAGGACAGGAGATGTATGGTTTGGTCACAGAACTCTTCTGCAAGAAGATCCCTGTATCAAATGTGAAGCCCAGACACTGTCATTATGGTATCTGTCCTCTGAGAACTAGGGTGTAACACTGACTTTGTGCTTTCACCTTGACAGCTCACAGTGTGCAGGCCAGCCAACAGAGTTCCAGCGACCTCAATCCTCCTAATTGCTTCTGCTGACTGGAATAGATTGAAAGAAAGACTGCTACTTGTTATCCCTACCTTTAGGAATGGGAAGTTATTTTACTGAGCCAAAATAGTGTTCTATAAAAAAATATTTGTTCCTTTTGATATATTTATACAAATGATGCTAAAGTTTTCATGTGTGTTATGTAAAGGCACTTTGAGGAAGAGCCCATTTTTAAATTTAATAAAGGCACTACATATTTTTTTCATACAGTACTGCTGTTTCTTTTGCCCTCATTTCTCCACTAATGCGTGCTGAGAATGGACAATGGCAAGCAGCAGTTGTGACTCAGTGTCTTAACAAGACTGCTATAATAGATCTTCATTCAGGCTGCTGAACCATTGTCAGTCTGGCTGGGGTACAACATTAGCACAAGCCACCTCACCCTGCCTGGGCAAACAGGGGCTGTGAGCTTGGCTCTGCTCTCTCTGGTACTCTCCTTGCAGCAAGGTGAAGCTAGAGCAGCCCCAAGGCTGCTGCATTGCTCTCTGGGACCAGCAAGGTCCTCAGCAGTGCCATACTGAGCAGCCTTCTGCTTCAGCTCCTTAGGAGCTGGGGAACTGCAGGAGACCTCAAATGTGGGAAATGTCAGTTGTTTCTCAGCAGAAGTGGAGAGGCAGCCTTCTCTGCTTAGCCCCTGGGGCCGGTGCTTACTCTCTCATCTGCTCAAGGAAAGCCAGAGCCTTGGCAGTGGTGCTGCACGGGTTGGTGTAGCCCAGAAACCAATTGTGTCCTGGGCTGCATCAAAAGCAGCGTGGCCAGCAGGGTGAGAGAGGTGATTCTGCCCCTGTGCTCTGGTGAGACCTGACCTGCAGAGTGCCGCATCCAGCTCTGGGGTCTCCAACACTGACCTGGAGCGAGTCCAGAGGAGGCCACCAAGTTGGTCAGAGAGGTGGAGCACTTCTTCTGTAAGGAAAGGTTGAGAGAGTCGGGATTGTTCAGCCTGGAAAAGAGAAAGCTTTGGCATGACCTAATTGTGGCCTTCCAGGGCCTGAAGGGAACTTACACAAAAGATGGAGCAAGACTTTACGAGAGCATGTAGTGACAGGACAAGGGGGAATGGCTTCAAATTGAAAGAGTGCAGATTTAGATCAGATATCAGGAAAAAGTATCAGATATCAGGGTGGTGAGGCACTGGAATAGATTTCCCAGGGAAGTTGTGGGTGCTCCATCCCTGGAGGTGTTCAAGGCCAGGTTAGATGGAGCTTTGAGCAACCTGGTGTAGGTGAAGGTATCCCTGCCTGTGTCAAGGGGTTTGGAACTAGATGATCTTCAAGATCCCCTTCCAACCCAAACCATTTCTATGATTCTGTGAATCTAAGTAACCTGGCTGACTCGTCCTTGCCTCCCACCAGCTGGAGTCTCGCACAGGTTCACACTCTGCACAGACACAGGGCAGTGCAAAGGGGAGTGCTGTGCTCCTTCTGCACCTGCCTCTTCTGCAGAGTGGTTTCACTGCTGGATTCAGGTTTTCAGTGGGTATGAGTGGCTTGTCCAAAGTTATATCTGATTTTTTTTCCCTTTTGTCTGAAATTTCTTACATGATAGAAAAAAAAGTAGTGAAACCAGAAAAATGAAGATGTGAGAGGGAGGGGAGGATGGAGGCAATGGTAATTATTCTTTTTTATAAGATTTCTTGTTTTGTGTTAGTACACCAGACAGCAGGGAATTTGATTTTAAATGCAATGCTACTTCCTTAACCTTGTGCACTGATTTCACTAAAAGTTAATGATGAAATAGTATTTAGGAAATAAGGATGAAATAATAAAAATGTGACACACCAAAATGCTTACTTGATGGTTTTGTTTTCGTTATGTGACAAGCTGTAATGAAATATATTTAAATGTCTTAGCACTTAGAAATACTGCTGGATTTTGTTATCATAATATTTTTTGTTATGATCAAGTGATACCAATACTGACAAGCCTGAATATTGTGTGTCCTTACCAGTAGTGTTTCAGAGATGAAAAAGAATGCATTTCCCATTCACTGATACAGGGTGTAAGACATTAATCTGACTGCCTCTACCTAATTTTTAATTATGGGATTTATTTTATAGTGTTTAGACAAAAGGGGAAATGACTATGAATATAAATATCATATAAATATGATATGAATATGATCTTTTTTATGAACAGTAGTGTAACTAAAATATTTTTAATCATTTAAATGCATTGAGATTAAATAGAAACTATATCCATTTTCTTTTCAGCTTCTGCTTAAATTGTAAATGCATCCTGCTGTAAAAAAGAAAAGGTGTTTTTTAAGTAAGAGCGATTTTTTCTCTTTTTTAAGATTTTGCACTTCTTGGTTGTTTAAATATGCTAGGTTATCTTCTTTGCCCTTCTTCGCTTTCTAAATAACATTTAAAAAAGACATTTTTTGTCCATATAAACACACAAATGTCGGTGATAAAGTGATCATTCCCTTGGCTAGAATGGCCCTAGAAGCAGAGGTGGCTTGGTACATCTGAAGAGCATCACTGAACCCCAGTAACTTTCCCACACACCTTGTCTTGGTGGACTGCCTCAGCTCTCCAGGGTTTGTAGCAGGCTTCTCAGCACATCGTAGGCAATACCAGCAGTTAGCTATGATATGTAAAGTGGAAAAAAAAAAAGGTTTTTAGAGATGTTTTAATGTGAAAAGGATTGCTATTGTTACCAGCAAAATTATTTTCTGCATTCCTGAAGGAATGTTACAGATTTTGAATTAAGTTATTTGTGTTGTTTGTGTTTTAATAATTAATTATATTGCATTTAGAAATTTAATCTGCCTAAAGACAAAGGATTTCTCAGATTGAGAGAGGATCTTGTTCTGATTGTGGGTCCCTAGAGGGCAGTCCTGGGCCACCTACTCTGAGGTAGCTGATGCCTGTGATACCCTTGGGCTAAATTATGGTGAAAGAAAGGAAATCAGTTAGCCTTCTTTGTACAGGCAGCAACAATTTAAACTTTATGATAGGCTGGACAGTCTGTAGCAGCAACTTCAACATTTCTGAACAACACGTGGCAACAGCGATTTTTGAACAGCCTGTGGATTGAGCTTTTCTGGACAACGTGTGGCAACAACGAATTAAACTTTTAAGAAGAGGAAGAAAGGAAGTAGGAAAGATAGCGAATTAGAGAGAAAAGATCTGGGTCACCACTCGGAGTTCCAGCACTGTCTCTGGTCCGGTTCCTGTGGGTGGTGAGTGCAGGGATGATGGGTGCACACCCTGCCCCTCTCTGTTTTGCTATTTATAAACCAGTCCTTGCCCATGTGCATTTTATTATGCTTGAACTTTTCAGAAGGAGGTTGGGGAGTCTCGTGGTTTCAAATCCCCTCCCCGACAGATGCGAGTGCACTGCTGTCTCAAACTTGTTTTTAGAAATAGTTACCCAAGATAAGCAAGCTGATCCCAGAAAAGCACTATCCTGCTGCCGCAAGACCCTCTTTTTTAAACTGCACCTAATCTAGTTGGCACGGAAACATTCCTTTTCTCTTCTGCTAAATGTTTGAGACATTAACTCTTTCAGGTTTTCAGTTTCTCACACTGATATGACTGAAAATGGAGTGGAGGGAATTGCTTAATGAAAATCACATATGGTTGCTTGGGAAAACAATATAACATTTACAAAAAAGTTATTAGTCAGTCTTCAGTCTTTGTGTAAAACAGTGACACAATTCCATGAATTTTCTATAATTTCTTTATCTAAATCCAAAAGTTTGTTGTGATGATTCTCTGTATTCATGAGGAGATGAATTAAAACACCCAAGAAAATGGTTTTCTTCAATTTTAGTAATCCTTTCTAAAATATCAAGTTGTAATAGAATTACGAACACTTTGTTAATAGTTTTGTGTGTTTAGAAGCACATTCACTTTCAAATTCAGAGCCCAGGAACCCAGATATTACCCAGCTGCTCTTTAGCTGGTGCTTGTTGCAAACACGTAACTATGGGCCCGAACCCGAGTTCACAGTCTATGAACTGTCAGTCCAGCTGTGTTCAGAAGAGACAGCTGGATTCATGAATAACATGATTTATTGACTGCAACATGTATGGTTCTTCTGGATTGCCAGTGATAAATGCACTGACTGCAGAAGAGCTGTACATAGCATTAACAATATGATTGCAATCGCAAGCTTAAAATCCCGGGTCAAGACTCAGCATAGCTGAGGACACAAGACTTGCCAAAAGCTATCCCTTCTGGGGAGGGCAAGGAGGACAAACCCACCAACCTGCCCCTGCAATTTCATGTCGAATTCTCATCCCCTCACTTAGATATGAAATTGGGGTACATTTTATACCTTATTAACCTTCATTAACCACTATTTTGCAAAGTGCTGTGGGTGGGGCTGCAGTCAAACCTTACATTCTTTGTTGTCTCATTGTACAGAATATTTCTCCATAGGAGGTGTACTTGGTTTGTACAAAATATTCCTGGGTATCAGGTAGAAGGATAAGCCCCTGTGACTTCCACCTCACTCCATGTTCCTCCCCAATGACATGGCAACACAAATCACAAGACCTCCATCCAGTTTCCATGATTACACTGTGGGTCCTCTGACATACTGAGCTTTGCATTATCCAACAGTGCTCTTGCCACTAGTTACTCTTTTCTAGTCAAGTGATGTTGGTTATGAGTGGAAAGTGAAAATCTGAGGTGAAAATCACTGTCTCAAAACTCACATCCACACTCATCAGCTGGATGGCAAACGTGGTGAGTAGCAAGCAGGTCTTAGTATGTGGCAGTTCATAAGGCTGTGAATGTGGGCAGTTTGGGTGCCCTCCTCGTACTGTGCAGCACCTTCATTGCCTCAGGGGTGGAAGGAAAGCAAGTTCAGGCAGGTAAGTCTTGTGGGGATGAGCAGTAGTGTAAATAAAACTTCTCTGAGCTGTGTGTGACTCCAGCATTACAGCATGTGTGAATTCTTCAGTGCACCTGAGCCTAGCTGCACAGCACAGCTGTATCCTGACCCACGCTGGGATGTCATGTTGAGTCAAACCTCCTCTTCGGCTTTCCATGGAAGAAAACCCAGTCTGCAGCCAGGAGGGGGTCATGAGCATGCTCTGTAGCAGAGCCCCAGCATGCAAATGGTCAGTGCTTTGAGAGGCTGAAATATTAAGAGGAGTTCCAGTGAGAACCCTTGATTGACACCGAGTTAAAGCTGCCAGCCTTCGTTTCCCATTCCACAAAGGCCCATTCTGTCAGAGGCTGCTACTTCATTTTTCAGTCCCTCTTTTCAACTCTCGCTTTATTCACCCAGGAGCCCTCCATGTTGTTCCTTCCCTGAGCAATCTCTGTTCTCCCTAGACTACCAGTGTAAATATAAATATTGTTACAGTTTCAATGTTATGGATTTTTTCCAACACACCACTGCTATGACTACAAACTTTGAACAATTAATAACAGAAACCAGCTGTTTGCAAAAGTCTTCCTTAATGTTACAGGAATGTTTTCAGTTGGATTATTTACACGCAACTGAAAAAGGCACCAGGGAGTTACAGAAACCTTGAAGCCATAACAATACCATGTTGGTCCTAAGAACAGATAATTATTCAAACAGTGAAGGGTGATGGTGTTGGTGCTTGCTTATTTCTGGCTTAAGAAAGAAATAATGGAAAGTTAGTAGCTGGATTGAGATGATAAACTAATCAGCAGATGAGGCACCAACCAGTCAAAAGGCTACTTTTCTTTTTTTCCTTTTTTATTAACTGAATAATTTGAATGTTTTTCTACTACATAGGTAAGGTATTTCACAAGAAAGCTTTATCTTAATAAAAAATAATATTGTTGGGTTGTTTCTAGTCACAACAATGCTTCCTCCTTTTCTGCTCTTGTCCATCTTGTCCAAAAAAATCTTAGGGATTTTTTTTTTGTTCAATGCTATATTCAAACATAACAGCCAAAACAAATAGAATGATATTTTAAAAATAGTTATACCAGGCACAAATAACAAGAATTCATCTGCAGACCTGCCTTTTTTTTTTTTTCCCTGTTCATTAGCAAAACAGAATGTCACTCTATTATCTGCTGGTGAAATTTCTAACCTAGTGCTGTCTCCCACTTATTTTGGTAGATATTTTTAGGCTAGTGCTTTTTTCTTAGATAACATTTTGTATTTGCATCTTCAGGAGGAAAATGAGCTTATTTTTCCAAGAAATCATATTATTGAAATTAAACTTGGTAACTACAGTGGGACATAAGGGGGAAATGCCAGAGAGGAGACATGTCTGATGGGGAGCATGCAAAAAGATTTCTGTTAGAGGAAATTTAGTACATGGTGACATTTGGTAGAAACTAGTTTTAATGACCTACAATGAAGTCCTTATAAAGATGCTGGAGCAATTTCTTGACTTATTTTAAATAATAAAAAACCCCACTACAAGTGAGAGATTTGACTGTCTCTGAGTTGCCCAAAGAAGTCCTTTTAGGAAGTTAGAGACCTACATTTCTCTGTTCTGCATTTGCTTGAAAGTTGCAGTGATTGATGCAATACTTTCATTATATCTTTCTTTTCCTTTTCTTGCTTAGCTCAAAGTTCTTGTGGTTAGCTGGTTGTAGGACTCCTTGCACCAGCCCTTTTAACTGTTGCAAGATGGCATTGAACCCTATCATCTGCCTGCAGAAAGGGGCTATGCTTGTGTAATTGCACAGATAAAGTGCAGTACGCAATCCTAGCACTGCTAAGAACATTTTAACAAAGTCATTGTGAAGACTTGCAGGAGACCTCATGGAGGATTTTCTTTGGTAATTTCCATGTAATCTTTTTACCATCTAAATTGTAAGGCAACATGCTGCCTCCCAGTTTTTAGAGGACTTAATCCCAAACCTCCTAAGCACAATTTTCTGGCAGTGAGTGTCACATGTATTTGATTATAAATGCATTTTTTTCCCTTGTCCGTGACCAAAAACTTGGCTGTAGATACCTGTGCAATGTGTATATATAGCACCTAGGAGGCCTGAGCTTGGGAAACACAGGATAGGAAGGGGCTCCCTCTGCCCTTTGCCTAGTTCATTCCTGTCTCAGGTATCCAGTTATGCTGGTCTCTCCACGCCTCGTCCTAACAAAGGAGTTGTTCATTGGATGTATTGTTCATATCGTTCATTGGATGTATTGTACTGGATGTATTGTTTATAGGCAGAAGTTGTAGTCTGTCTTCAGTTCAGCCTAGACAAGCCAAACTAACTTAAAACTTTCCTGAAAGGTAAGCTTCTCATTTTTCCCGTGTATACCCGTAGTTCAGTTAAGTCTCTTGGAATTTGTGAACATGTTAACAGGACGGCACACAACATTTCAGATGAAGGTGGGCCAGTACCCTGAACAGTGTTGTCGGGGTCCTGAACAGAAGATGTGTGGGCATGCAGCAGTTACTGACCCATGCCAGAGCTGATGGAAGGGGGTGCAGGCCTGAGCTGTGCTGGATGTACCACAGGTACCTCTGGAGCCAGCTCACCCGTGTGGAGAAGCTTTAGGCAGCTCCCAGTTGGCACCTGGCAACAGCCCCACCCGCACGTCTCAGCTTAACTCGAAGTGAAACAGCCTGTTTCCACACACCACCTTTTTGTGTGACAGTAAAGATGATGAATAGAGTTTTCTACTTCTGAGGACAGCCTGTAAAAACCCTAAAGCCTTCAGTGCTGGCAAATGTCCCCACAGGTGGGATTTGCGTGGTGCGGCATGTCCTGACTAGAGGTTTGGCTGAGGCTGCACAGCTCTGGGTTCCCAGCATCGGAAGAGACATAAAACTATCTGTGCTATCTTCTTTTACCTTCTCAGGTTATCTCAAATAACCCAAATTTTAATCAATATCCCATGGAGTATGAGCACCTTTCTCACTGGGATCTATAATGAAGACTTGCACCAGTGCACTGCAGGTGCCTTTGTTACTTCTCAGTTCACCTGATTTAAGGCAGCATTTGCTATTCCCTTTTTTTTAATAAAAGATATATTTGTAAGTCATAGGAATCTTGACCCACAATTCTCCTTAGTCTGTGATTCTGGATGGCAAATAGTTATTTTTGTGTTTAAAATTAAGGAAAATAAAATAGTGGTGTAATTTCTGAGTGCAGGAGGAATAAATGGGTAAAAATCAGTATGAACCAGGCTGCAGGGTCACATACTTCTCTTATAACTAGTGTGCCATTGATAAATTGCATAGGAAAACTTCCATTTTTTTGTACTAATGGGCTAATGAAAACATCGATAGGCCATGGCTAATCCCCTGGCAAGTTCCCTCCATGGCAGTAACTACTGCCACAGCTTGGCTTCTTCCTTTTCAAGCATCTGCTGTCACCTTTTGCTCAGGGGCTTCCCAGTCAGCCCTGCAACTCTGGCTTTGCAATGTAGCTCAACTTTCTCTGCTCTCCACGACAACGGGCTACCACAATGAAGGCAATAAGGATATTGAAACGAAACAACAGACTAATGTGATGCAACCAAACACTGCAACATTATTTTAGTATTTCAATTTCCAATTTTCCTCTCTTACCTTAACCTTTCCAAATCAAAATTTTTGCATACCCCGCAGATTACAGTGTTTTTGAATATTTCTTCCTCCATAGAAGATGTTTCTGTTCTCAATCATGTAATACATACATATTTTATGCAGCTGTAACTGTATCTGAATAATTACCTGCAATTACATTTCTTGATATTTTTTGTTCTTGTAGCTTTAAAAGATTTGTGCATACAATGATAATCTTATTGTCTTCATCAAAGTTACATTGTAACTTGAAGTTACAAATGCTTAAAGTAGAAATGGTACAAAACTATACATAAAGTGCTTTAAAACCTCTGTTAAGTTTTAATTTGCCCAGCTCAGTTTCAGACGGGAAAGATGTATGATGAATACATACTGCAGCCAAACCCAAAAAATACGATTGTGGCCACAAACCACAGTTTTGCCCTAAATACACTTCTGGTTGTCTTAGAGACATGGTGTGATTATAGTCTCTTCTCATGTAGAAGGGATGATTTACCAGGTGCAGGTAAAACATGAGATTACTGAATTCTATAATTGCCTTAAAAAAACCTAACAGCTATGTTTGCTTGTCATTGCACTTGTCCAAAAAAAATCAGGGCAAATATTGCCCTGATCTTTGCAGGTCAATCTGTTGGTGTGGAGGACCCGGTGTCCACACAAGGCATGTTTGAAGAGACCTAATTTCAGACTAAGTGCTGTCAGGCACCGTTGATAGGTTGCCCAGCTAGTTGGAGCTTATCCTCAAGTTTTGCCTCATCTGAAAGGAATCTGTTTGATGGGCTCCAGGACTGTTTTGTGACACAAGTGCTGTCTTGATCCAAACAAAAAAACCAACTCAGCCGCATGCCCCAAGGAGATGATGTATGTGAAAAGGGAAAGTTGTCAATACCGTAAACTGAGAAAGACAAGTGATCTTGAAAGCTGGAACAAAACTACTGGACGGTGTAGGAAAATAAGAGGTTTGTGAGTAATGAAAGGCAGTGTTCTAAATTCATCCCAGGCAATTTCCATTTCATCCCTCCCTAAGAGAATGGTCTTACTCTGATTTTCTTCTAAGTGTAACTCAAAAGGATTCAATTATTTATCGCAGGAACTGTCCTCCCTTCATTGGCTATCTAATGTTTATCAAATAAAGAAAGCAGATGCCACCCCCTGATGGAAAAAGGACTTCTCAGTGATACCTTACTTAGCATACACGCTTTGAAGAAATGCTATACACCAAGTGCTATCCTAAAGTCCAGTCTCTTAATTTGCACAGAAGTTGCCTTATCTGAACTTCTCCTCTACTGCAGAAAGATGAGGTACATACACCATGATCATCACTCTGCTGCAGTCCATTTTCAAAGATGGCACTGAAGAACTTCATTGGAGCCTTCCTTGTACTAATTACGACCGCTTATTCTGTTTTAAAGCTTTATGAGACAAAATACTCCTGAATGTTTGCATAGATTAAAAAAAAAGGAAAAGAAAATTCCACTGTATGGATTTGATAAGGAGGATGTTTGGATAACATTTAGCTTAGCATCACCTTCACTGGTGGATCTGCTGATTCTTGGTCTGCTTTGAAGTGTCCCTGGTGACCATACCAAATGTTCATGCAGACTAGTGTCAATGTCCACTTCCCTCAGACAACCCACTTCTCTGCTTTTCCCTGCAATTTTTGTCTTATGACTTCCGTGGTCTGTGTATTTTTGCTATTTCACGAAATCCAGCCATTTCAGCTTTATTACACTTTTTTTTTTTTTTCTGAATTCTGGTTCACATTCAATGAATGGATGAATGATTGAATAGTTCTCATTATACCTGTTCATTTTGGTAATATTTTAACAAAGTGTTTTATGCCAGAAACATTTTTACCAGAAACATTTTTTCACTATTAGTAGTATTATAATGAATATAGGAGAAAAAACCCCATCACAACTGCATACAGCAGAACCTCTAGTATGTGTACCTCAAAAAGACTACTTAAAAAAATCATTATTTTTTTAAAATCAGTGCTTCTAAAGCAATGAAGTAGAGACCTCACTTGCCTTTATGATAATCAGATTCAACTCACAGATGTTTTTTTGGTGGTGCAAAATAATACAGCAACTAAAAATATTGCACAATCTTGCATTGTTTGACCTAATCCTAGGAGTTAATGAGAAACATTTCCAAAATTAAATACGGATATAAGTGATGACCAAAGAGAGTCAAGCTGACCGCATAAATCCTTCTGTGTTTGCTAAGTCAGGAATGAATTAATTTTCTGTGTAACCTCCCAACAGCTTTGTGTCTGGAAGTGTTGCAATGTGCCTCCAGCTAGCACTACATACCTTGTTTTGATGGAAGGCAGTGTATGCAGGCATAGTAGGGCGTAATCTTTCATCTTTACTTATCTGCAGCTACTAACAGGTGGGCAGGATGTTTGAACATGTTTCCATTCGGTAAATATAATAGTACCAGAACATGCAATGAGAGAAGTACCAGAAGCGGAATGAAAAAACAGACAGGGGCAGGACATGCCTGGATTACTCTCCACAGTTTTTGCAGAATACTTGTAATTTGCTTAGCAAATGTTATGATGTATTTTAAACAATAACGAGATTATCTGCCTTGATGGTTCTGAAGTCCATGATTGCTTCCTGCTTTGTGAGGAACATAAGAAAAAGCTTTCCTCTACCTTAATACCTAGTTTAGTAGTTAGTCAACAAGTAAGTGGCAGTGCAGTGTTACAATTGCCCATATTCGATTATGTGTTTAACAAAAGAGTTTGAGCAACTTCTGCTTTGAAAAACTGGCTCTAGCTGTGGTGTGAGAGTGAAACAGAGAACTAAGAATCACCAGGATCTAGAGAACATACTGTTCCCAGAACAGCCACAAATTAAGTAATCTCTGTAAGATGTCAGGACTACTTAGTAGCTGTTAGACTTGTAGGTAAAAACTTAGGGACTAAACGAGACTAAACCTGTGTTTTCCAACTTCCAAATATCTCAATGACAATCTGAGTAACTCAAGCCAAGCAGCCAAAGCAGCCTACTGAACAAGCAAATAAATCAGCTGATGTCCCCGAGATGCTCCTGCCAGCAGCGTCCGTAGAGTCTTGAAGGGCTCTTTCTCTTCCAGTGACTCGGTCTCTTCAACTAGAGTGGTTTGCAGCTGTTCTTACTTAACAAACAAACAAACAAACAAACAACGTCAGTCACCTCAAATCTCGAAGTATTTACTTGGAGGATTTCCTGGGGCGGAGGCTGAGCCCAGCCCGCAGCAGCGAGGGGCTGGTGAGGCTGGCCGAGCCCAGCCTGTTTTCGACAGTGACTTTTGCCCAAACACTGTTTTTCGGAGCCTGCGTTTAACCAGCACGGCTTACCTGCGCCGGGGCGGGGAGGGGACGGGGGATGGCCCTGCCCCTGCCCCGGGGCCCCCCCAGCGTCCTGAGGACACCCAGGTTCGCAGGGGGCAGGTCGCTGGGAGGAGCCGCCCGTGCCGGGGCAGCGGCGCCGCGGTCCCTCGGCTGCCGGGGCTCTCTGGGAGGCGGCAGCGGGGCTCCCCCGCCCCCGCGGAGCAGGTGAGCAGCACCG
>VZTA01007276.1:146628-210596 GCA_013398855.1 Mohoua ochrocephala | reverse complement strand
GCAGGTGCGGACCGCTGCTCTCCGTGGGTCCTGTGCAGGGCGGACGGCGTCAGCCAGGCTGGGATAATGCGGGGAGGAGATCCCTAGAGCTGCGCCGATGGTCGCACTTGCTCCGACGCCCCTCTTTTGGGGCTGGGAGGTGGCTCGGACCGAGGTAGTGTCTGCTGGGGAAACTGGGGGCTTGGGACAGTTTAGGAGTAGGAGTGAAACCTCTTATAAAGGGTTCAGCCCCGTCCGTGGCTGGGTTCCTGAGCTCGAGCGAGCGCCTGTTCTTCGCAGCTGCCCCTGGGCACTGAGCCTGGCGGGTCACCCTGCCCGGGCCGGCGGTCCGTGCACCGCCTGGGAGCCTCAGCCCCTCCAAGGGAATGGTTCCAGGAATACCTCGCCATTTAAATGAAGAGTATTGGAAAATGATTTCCTGCCGTGCCCGCTGAGGAATGCCAGCGTTTCACAGAAACACGGCTGTCGTGATAGTCGCAGTGCTGTCACTAAATCCCGACGGGGCTAACCCGGCTCTTCCGCACTGACGAGGTATGTCCAGCGAAGGAATGTATGTATTTGCTGTCATCATTTTTTTTCTAGATCAAAAGTGAGACACTTGATTAATCTCCCTAGAAGAGGCATGGCATACCTTGCAGTTAATAGGAGCATTTAAGGTAATATGGAAAAAAAATTATATATTTATGAGTTTTTTATGATTTGAAATGTTCCTAGGCTTATGTACCAGAAATAGTGTGATACTGTGACTTTCTGTTGGTTCTCTTAGTTCTGAGGACTGTTGCATGTTTGAATCAGTTCGTGCTTTTGAATAAGAGATTCAAAGAAACCTGCCACAAGTTTGCCAAAATCAGTGAAACCTTTGAAGTTTTGAGAAGACTTTTTTTTTTAATTGAGTAGATCAACTTTGAAAGGACTAAAAAGCAGATGAGAAGGTGATTATGCCAATTTAATGAGAAATTTTAATGAAAATTATGCCTACATGCCGTCATGGATGCTGTAAATGTAATTCAGGTGCGTGTATCATTGAAGACCTCTTTCAGACAGTTGATGGGGTTTTTTGGGAAGGTTGGTTGTAATAATTTTTCTTAAACTGCAATTGATAAAAATATTTCCTTTCAGAGTGAAACTTTATGGACATGGCTTCGCATACCTGGAATTTTTTTCCCCTCTGGAAAATCTGGGCAAAGATCACTAGAGCTGAAGTCTGTCCTGAATGATAAAGTTCCACGGGTCGATTGAGTGCTCAAGATGTGGACAGAATGGCTGGGAAAAGGGAGAAATCTAGCTGTTTATCATGGCAGAATGTGGTAGGAAAAACATTTGCAACTGGTTCTGCAGTCATATGTATGTTATTTTCATCATTATTTATGTGAATGCATGCACAGAGAAGAGCTTAATTTTGCTATCGTGTCTACCTTCCATAGAAATGGAAATTTTTCATTGTGAAAAGTGAGAGATGAGGGAGTGTCCTCAAAGCAGTCTGTGTGTGTGGTTTTACACAAGGCTGTATATATGTTTGCAAGTCTTCTATGTTGACAAAAGGCTAAATTATAAATTTAAATAGAAAGAAAAAACATTGAAAGTATAGCAAAGCAGGATCCTGGAAGACTTTCTTTGAGGATGTGGTAAAATACTACTTCTGCATCTGCTGAATCTACTGGTGGGAGAAAAAACTTCTTGATAGAGCTTGTGTTAGACAGAACACTAGAGCAAGGTAATGTTTTAATAGAACAGAGTTTGTGCAAAAGCAGTCATTCGGAGAAGCCTTAAAGAAAATTCCTGCTCATAAGTGGAGTCTATTCAATCCTGTTTTATCTTTAAATTATTTCCATTACAATATTTTCCTCTTTTTTAAAATCAAAAATTATAGATTTTTAAAGTTACCGTGCATCACAACTAAAGGAAAAAGTCGTAGCTTTTGTACAAGCACGCATAACCCACCTCCAGAGATTTTAATGTTTTGTGTATTTCCATGCTCAGGATTCTTTCAGGGACTCATCCCGTCTTAGAGCTAGGCAAGAAAATACCTGCCTGATAATTTGAGTGTAAATTTGCAAGGAGGGAGGAGGAAAGAGAAAGGGAAGAAGGGCAGCAGGCCCTGCAAGAAGCAGCGTGGATGACTCAATGCATGGCACGCTTCTGAGTCAGTCTGGTGAAGCAAGACACGGCAGCCGGAAGTGTCATCTTTGGCTCTTGTAGAAAATGGTGATCAGCTAAATGTTTGTCACGACAGGATGGGGTTCTCCTGCTCATCCTTCAGTTGGAATAGTTGCATTTTTCCTCTCACTGTGCTGTAAAACGCTGTGGTAGGCTGAATAGAAAAAACCCAGTAAGGCAGGTCAAGTTAATGAACAGCTTGTCAGAGACATGCCATTAGTAGATCCTTCTCCAAACACGTTAGGGATCAGGGGACTACTAAAGAGTCCTGGCAACCATTCTCAAGTATCTAAATAAGCATGTGAAAGATAAATGCCTAGATTTACGGTGAAGAAACATCACTGCTAGAGTCCCAAACAGCTCTTCTGCTCAGCGTGTATTTTGATGATCTAGACAGAGGGAGTCTGTTTCAGTGGCAGAATTTTCCAACAATACAAAGCTATTCAGGCTAGAACATGGAGGCGCAAGTTGCACAGAATGGCAGAAAGATGTCATGATAGTAAATGACTGGGTTGTAATGGCAGAAGAAAATTGTTGTAGAGAAATGTAAAGAAAATTTAAAATGAAAACATATGGCCAAAATCCTAACATCATGTGCCCAACGGCTGGCTGAGTTTGCCTGATTTTTAGCACTCAATGAAGAGATCTTGAAACTTTACTACATAGGCCCATGGAAATATCCGGTCAATACTCGGTAGTACTCAAAGAACAAAGATATGGTTAGAAATCATTCGGAAAAAATTTCATAAAAAACCAATATTTGTCTTAGTTTATAAATCCATAGTGCACTTATGTTTTGAAGACTGTATGCAAGTTCTGTCCTGTCCTCCCCATCTCAGACAGGCTGTAGCATAACTGGATGCAGTACAGAAGTGGGTGGCAAAGAATTATGAAATCAGATTCCATCCAAGGGAGAGTTAGGGAATCTAAGAGTGCAGCTTGGGAAAGGAAGAAGCGGGAAGGAGTGTGCTAGAGATGTAAAAAAATCAAGTGCTTGACAAGCTGAAATAGGAAATGTTCATTCATTTCTTTTTCTTTTGGTGTAATAATTAGGAGCTGTCAGGTAAAACAAGCTGGTAACAGGCTCAAAACAAGTCAAAGACAATTCCTGTGTTTCACGTGTCCTCTATTAACTGTGTAATTCCTGTATTGATTGTCTAATGCATTAATTGTGTAATGCAATTGTGGAAGTTCATATTGGAAACCACTAAGAGAAAGTTTTCTTTCCGTTTCTGCAGGGAAACATGACAGTGAAAACACTGTTTTCGTGTAACATTGCAACGGCATTTCTGTCTTTAATTATTGCAAGTAAGTTTATTGGTGGCTATGGAAAGTTTTGCTCTGGAACTTTTCTTTTCACGCAAGTAATACTAACTTTCTGTGAAAATGGCAGTAATAGTAAAATTTACATGCATGCCAACGAGTTCTTTTAAATAGTCCCAAGAGCAGGAGCCTATAAAACAAAATATGTGATTTTTTTATGTACTAACTTACCACAGAATCATTTAGGTTGGAAAGGAACTCTTGGCATTATCTAGTCTGACCTCACCGGGTCAGGATTTTGAATATCTCTGCAAATGGAGACGCCACAACTTCTTTGGGCATCTTGTTCCATTGTTTGTTCACCCTTACAATAAAAAAAGAAAGTCTTTTCTTGTGTTCAGATAGAATGTTTTATGTTTCAGTTTGTGCTCATTGCTTCTTGTCCCATCAGTGGGCAATGCTGGCAAAAGTCTGTCTCCTTGTTCTTCATTCCCTCCCATCAGGTATTTACACACATTGATAAGATCCACCCACACACCCCTCAGACCTTCTCTTCTCTAGGCTGAGCAGTTCCTGCTCTTTCATCCTCTACTGAAGTGAGAGGCGCTCCACTCCCTTAATAATTTTTGTGGCCATGTGCTGGACTCTCTCCAGTAAATTCAAATCTGGCAGGTCCTAATGCGTCCCAGGACACTGTTAGCCTTTTTTTGCCATGAGGGAGCACTGGTGGCTCATTATGCTACCCTTAAACCCCACAGTGAATGTGTGCCAGTTGAACTCTGCAGTTCTGGTCGTTCCATCTCAGAAAGATGGTGTCAGAAGAGGTGGAGAGATGAGTGACAGTGTTGTCTGATATGGGATGGCTTCCATATGGGAAGTCTCTAAATGAAGGAGGACTCTGAGGTAAAGAGACAGAAGCAAGATGGGATGAAGGTCTATAAAAATGTAAACACTGTAGAACAGGCAGAAGAGAGGAAGTTTGCCGTTTCTTGTAACAAGAAATGCCTGATACTCAGAGAATTTATAAAATCCAGTGAATGGTTTTTCATGCGGAAGGGAAGAGGAGAGAAAGGGGCTGAGATCAAAGTAGTATAGCATTTGTTGTGTCCTCCTCTCTTCTGCATGTTTGGCACTGGTTGTTATCAGAGACAGGATTTTGGACTGAACAGACACTGGCATGACTCTCTGTGGCAGTTCTTATATAATAACAAAGCAAGGAAGTTTAGATAAATATATTACTGACTTGGGAACGTGACCACGGTATCCAGAGTTGGTGCCTTTTTTGTCATATTACCAAAAAACAAACAAAAGAAAAAAGCCCAAACCAAACTCTTGGCATTCCTCTTTTCCTGCATGAGTCTGTGTCAGAAGTAAAGAAAAGGAGCTCATTGGTGATTGTAATGATTCCTCTCTAAATATTCATAAAATGAAGGGTGAGTTGAAATTCCCACAGCAAACTTAATATTTGTACGACACAATCTTTAACTTCAGTGTCCTCTTAGGACATTTAGGTATCAAAAGCATAGTCTGTCTTGAAGGATTACTTTGACCACAGTTAAGTGAAGTTAAAAAATAAAGACATTAAATGTGAAATTTGTGTGCATGTGTGTGTTTGTGTACATGCCCCTGAAACAGAGAAACACAAGTACTTTAATAATTTGCATCTGAAATAAAACATGCAAATGACAAGTCTGCTGCAAACAAAGGCATTCTATTGAATGTAAAGATTGCATTCAAAAAACAGCATTTCATTTTAGTGGCATAACTGTGTCTGTATACCACCGAGTAGTACCCTCAGCTGTAAAGATAAGGGATTAGAATTGCATTTTTAGTAGTACTTGAGAATGGAGGTGAAAACTCCAATGAACTTTATAAATATAATCAGGAAATGAGTTTAGTACATTCCTGCAGAGTGTTTGAGTTTTTCTTTAATGTTTATCTCTTTCCTTTAGAGAAATGTGAAGCCTATGATGTGATGTTGAGGCAAAGTCTTGTGCCTGATGGGCAGCCTCTTGCTATTAAATGTTCACTGGAAAGGAGCTTGAAAAGTGGAGACTACAACTTAACATGGTATAAAGTTGGTAACCAGACAGCTGTGCCTAGAGACAAACTGTCTAGAGTTCATCAGCAGAAGAATTTAATTTGGTTTCTTCCTGCAATGTTAGAAGATTCTGGAGATTATGAATGTGTCGTAAGGTGAAAGTTAAAAAAAATTATATTTTTACAGAAATGAGTTGCAAAGTGAGTAACTTTTAGAAAGCAAGTAAAATTTTGAGGGTAAGAGAAATACTAATGAAGAAGAGGGAGTGCATCTACAAAAACTAGCTTTAGTTTGGGGAAATTCAGTCTAGTTTTGGGGTTTTTTTCCTTATAGGCAAAAGTAAATCTATTAAAGAAACTGTAAACCTTTTTTCTTCTCTTTCTTCTCCAAAAAGAATGCCATTCATTTTTGACCTGCAAAATATGCTACATAGGTTAATTTAATTTTGTTCTATTAATTGCAGCAATTTGACAAGCTGCAAGAAAATGTGTACAAAAGTAACAGTTTTCGAGAGGATTGATGGTTTATGCTTAAATGAAAAATTTGCTGTAGAGGAGGTTATATTCACAGCATCATCTGCAAAGGTCGTGTGTCCACACTTGGATTATTTCAGGAATGAGAAGAATATTCAGCCTGTTCGTTGGTATAAGGTGAGAACGTGGTGTTTTGTACTGTCTTACAGCTGTCCATTATTTAAAATAAAAATCACTGATCTTTGAGAATTGGAGCAGAAGAACTAAAGATTTACTGTAAATTGGAGAAAAATGCTTTTAAAACAAATTGGTAGAGCATTAAGACTTTCTATCTTTTCAAGGTTTTTTTGATTATCAGGGCAGAAGTTCAGCTGAGATGTAGGAGTGATGCTGACCCACGTACCCACCGGGTGGCATCTGTTCACCTGCCAGGGAAACCCTGCCTTGGGTGGAACCAGATTTACTATGGCACATCCATTAGGTGCTCAATACTGTTCTACTAAATTATTCTGTTTCATGTTCTTCACCCTCTCTTGAAGGCTCTTTCTGTTACAACAATGTAGTGCCTTCTGTCAAATTCCTGCCTCAGGCCCATGCAGTCCATATGGTACCAGGAGTATTGAGCTTCCTTAAAAAATGAAGTCTAATTCTTGAGTGATTCTTCACTGATGAATACTTTTGCAAATACCGACAACCCACATTTTACTTTCTCATTTCTCTAATACTGAAAGTTGTTTTCCAAAGGGAATGAATCAGGGCATCTTTAAATTAAAATCTCAGCTGACGTGAAGTGTGCATTTCTTTATATTCCGCTGCCTTCACTCTTCCTCAGCCTCTGCAGGCCGTCCATCCTTATGCTGCGGTCCATTGAAACTTCAGATTGTATTAAAGAGGGACAAACCACGGAAATATACAGTGATAGGAATTAACAGAGTTCTCTACATGCTTTTAGGACTGCCAACTGCTGGAAGGAAAAAGGTTTGTCCACTCAAACAGTGACCTTATAATTTTCAACGTGACTGTACACGATCGAGGAAACTACACATGTGAAACGACATATACCTACAATGGGAAGCAATACAACATTTCACGAGACATCAGTCTGGTTGTAGAAGGTAAGTAAATAATTTCCCTGCATTTGTGTTCATAACAACTCCAAATTTTCGTCGCCAATTTCTAAAGACTAAAGTGGAAAGATCTAATCTGTGGGTTGGCATGCTTAGGGCTACTGTTTTTCACCTAAATGTGAAGGAGGCAAATGCTGACTGAGGGTATTTATGTTCTGTCTGTTGTTGAAGATCTGTTCCCTTTTTCAAAGTTGCAGTATTGTCAAAGCTCAGCTGCCCAGACCAGCTGCCAAAGTCCCTGAACAGATGCCCTGTAAGGCTTGGTGGCACAATGCTTTCTACTGTGCCCTCTATCCTGCCCGTCTTACTTTCCCTTTCACATCATCCTCTTAATGCAAGAGTTTTGCCTGTTTTTTCTGTATGCACATATATGCATACACATGTATGTGTATGGGTGAATGTGTGTATGAATATGTATGAACATGTATCATTCATATAATGTCACATGTATATGATATGGGTAAACAAAAGTTGAGGAACATAAGTTTGGATCAAATGAAGTGACCATCCTGGTCTTAAAATTTGTCCCTAGAACTTCTCTGTTAATGAAATTTCAGCTTCTACCTCTCAGTAGAAACAAAATCATATCACTCCTTTGCTCCAAGTGACTGAAGGTAGCTCAGTGGTTTTTTAAGACTCCAGCTGAACAAGTTTATACTAAAATGGGTCATTTGAGGTCCAAACAATAATGCAGACCCAGTTTTCAGAAGGGGAAGGGAAGAATACATTCGAGGCAGTCCTGTGTACTTTGCTAGGGGGCTCAAATGAGATGCTTTAAGATTTATATATGTTTGCTTGGAGAGTGTTGTATATGTACCCTTAATCGTAAACATCTAAAAGTGGTCACTGGTATTATACTTCCTTACAGATAGCACTGTGGGAAAAACTTTAAGGTGTTTAACTAGAGTGTAGATATTAAATTTCCTCTTAAGAATAGTAGAAGTCTAAAATAGATGAACTACACTCGAAAAGTACTTGGCTGCAGGTGGTATCTGTGGGAAGCTGGCTGACAGGCTATCCAGACTGTAGACAGTTAATAGTCTAGGTATTTACCCATATCCTTCTCAGCAGCTGTGCCTGCAATATTACAGAACTTCTATGCCATGGAACAGCAGTGTCCATCACAAGTGTGTGGAGATTTGTGGCATTACATTTTGGAAGAGATGGAGCGAAGGATAGTTTAGCTTCAAGTCAGAAGTAATGACCACCTGAGATGTGATACTTTCAGTACTGAGTGATATTTTGTTATAAAATGGCTGACGACCTTGTCTTTAGTACAGGGGGTGTTTTTAGGTTGTACTTGGGTTATAGAGCACAGAACAGACTGCAACTGCCCCTGGTTTTCTGAAAAGCACTTTCTTTCTTTTGCTTAGTGACCCCACCAAAAAAGCCTCCAGAAATATCTTACCCAAGAAACAACTCCATTGAAGTGGAACTCGGTAAGTAGTTTTCTCTATGAGAAAATATGTATTTGTATTCTAGTGAAAATGTGTTCTCAAGGAGTGTCTTATTCTGTGCTTTCTTGTTTTTATTTTTCGAACAAAACTAGTTCAGTGACCAGCTCAGTTTCTGTGTTAATCTCCCAAAGGAGGAATGTTGAGGGCTGAGAGGGAAAGAAATGAGGCATGTTGCTTACAAAGTCCTAAAGAAATTTCTCAGATGCAAGGAAAGTTGTGGGGAACCCAAGTGATTATCTGTCACAGCTGCTGCTTTCCATCACTCTGGAAGAGATTCTAGAACAGGTCCATCGCAAATCTGCAGGCAAAGTGATTCCCCAGGAGGAGGCATCTTTTTCCTGGATTCAGCTTCTTCCATCCTACCCTCCTCTTTCTGGACCTGAAGATCACTGAGACTATAGACCCTCTGTTAGCGTAACTTTTCTGAAAGGGTTTAGTACCAGCCTTAGCTGGCACGTGTGTGTGAATCTGTGAACAGAACTGTATAGACTTTAATTAGGTTATGGAAATTAACTCTTTACTTTGTAACACAATTTTATAGGCTCACAGGTTACTGTGGATTGCAATACAACAGGTGCTGATGGGTATGAGGTGTATTGGACAGGCAACGGTGTGTATATTGATGTGTTTTATGTGAGCAGGATTTTTGCAAGTCCCTATGAGTAAGTATACTTTCAGATTAGAAAATACTGTGTTGGCAACGAAAGTGGAACTTTCTCCCTTTGACATTAAAACACTTAGCAACATTTCTCCCTCGATTTAAATAGCATTCTTCCTAAAAACTCTAATGCTTGCCTTCTCCAACTCACTTCCTGCTTTGAAATAGAAACTTGAAACATAGTAGGCACGTGGGCTTCACATGGGATTGTGCTTTTCTTGCTCATTGTAAAAAATCTATCTCAACTTCCAGTGTTGGGAAAAGGTGTTTTGTTACAGTCCCATAATTGTAATACAGTTTCTTTTGAGCAGGCTCTGGCCTGGCAGAGACCTCTTTTGGTCGGATCAGGCATGTTCAGGTGCACGATCTTCAGACTGTCTCTTTCTTCTGTGTTCCACATCTGCCTCTCTGAAAGGTTGCAAGAGGACAAATCTGTGCTATACAGGAAAAATTGAGATTTCTAGCTTTAAGAGCGTTAAGTTAGAGAAATTTAACTGAGATCAACTGAAGAGCTAATGGAAGACTTTATTGAGGGCATTTGTACTGAAGCTTAGGGGTCAGAAGAGAAAAGGGAGAGAGATTTCCAGTGATGAGCTGGGTTTTGGGAGGACTTGGACTGAGTAAAGCATGTGAAGGGCAAGTGAGAGATGAAGTGATGGTGAAAAGCAGGTTAAATGGAATTAGAAGAAGAGAAATTACACCTGACTGGAAAAACCGACCCAAACTGGAGCAAGAGGCAACCTGAAATTTTCTTAGACATGACAGGTTTTGATCGAAAAATTTCAGGTTTTTTTGTCAGCCCTTACGGTGGCGCTGTGAATAAAAAAAAGTGATAATTTTTGTAAATTCTGGAGCACTATCTGTGACCAAAAAATCAATGACGAAAAGAGAATGATGTCTTCAAGGTAAGAATGTAGTTGCAAGAAATAAGTTTTCCTCGTAAAACAAAGGGAGAAATGAAATGCTGAATTATTTAGGTGCTCACCAAGAGAAAACACTGTACCAAAGTAATATATTATACCGTCATAAAGAATTGTAATGCCATAAACAATTAGGCCATAATGCAGAGACACATGGTCACTGAATTGATATCCTAAAAGTAATGTTGTTTTTTGGACTTCTTAGCACTTCCATGGTCATCTTTGCAACCATTAGTCATTTGCACTGGTGATGTTGGTTCATTCATTCCCTGTTATAGTGTTCAAATTACTGCAACTTTTTTGCTTAGAAAGTGATTCATGTGGGCCTATATATGCCCTTCGTGATATGTTTCAAGCTTTTATTTTGCAATTTAAGTGGTAACTGGCCTATGTTTTCAGGAAAGAATAGTGCTTGACTAAGTAGATTAGTTAGTTAATTTTGCATTTGAGGTCTGCTGTTATCAAGGTAGTGGTGTCCCTTGTTTTGCTGGTGGTTAAAATTTTAGTTCCCACGCTAGTCACATGTCATGGTACACAGCTAACTGAATGTGCTGTAGGAGCTTTTTTATGTCCTTGTACAATGTGTGGGGGATAATCTGTGTTTCTTAATGGTGCAGCCTGACACAACCAGCTATTACAAGTCTGTTCTGACCCATGGGGGTGAAGCACACTCTAAACTCCACTCCCTGTAGCTGGAATCACATTGTGAGTTGGTTTTGTCTGCTGCATGCCACCAGCTTTGATGTTCTCCCTGTCCCAGAGCTGCTGACCACAAGATGATGCCTTGTCCAGGGCCTCTTTCAGTGTCATATCCTATTGTGAAATATCTCTGTCCATCTACCCTCACAGGGACTGAGAATCCCATAACAAGAGTTTATTTAGGTTTGTAAGGCATATTTTTGAACTTCAAACTATAGAAACCTTATATTCCTTTGGGGAAACAGAGCTGCAGATAAGATAACGTCTTGATGCTTTCCAATGCATGTGCCAAATGTCAGTACGAGGATGGGTCTGACAGTTTGGGTTTCTTTCATATTATGTAATTGCTCATCTGTTGTGAAGTGTGGTTGACATTTGCAGAAGGAAATAACCATTGCTGTGCTGCAGATGTTAGAGAGGAAGCCATTCTGGAAAGGGCTGTGGTTTTATGGTTCTATTTGTCACCTTTTGGACAGGGGAGAAACTTCTTACGATGGGCGCCCTATGCATTCTGTGAAGCTAATAATTTCAGCAGTGAGCAGTGAAGATTATGATCAGCCGTTTGTCTGTCAAGCTTCAAATGCCTTTGGGCAAGTTGCATCCTATATTATATTAAAACACAGAGGTAAGAAGTGCTGTTATTTTTGAGGCCTATGATTTTCTTTACTTCCCCAGAAGGTGTTTTGATACCAAATTCTCGTGTATCACGTTGAAAGAAAACAGATGTATTACAGCTTGCAGTATGCATGTGCCTGTGCGTAGGGAAGGAATCACTATAGTATTGTATTTATCATTATTTTAAAAAAAAAGGTAACTAGGAATGAAAAATGTAATTTGTATTGAATTTATGTGAAAGATCAGATTTGGACAAATCCAATATTTAAAAAAAAATTTCTTGTATTTTTGTGCAGTTCCCGATATACGAAGATGGCTGACTGGAGGGCTTGTCTCTTTGTTAATTTTAACATTTATTACTTTAATAATCTACAAGATTTTCAAGATTGATTTGGTGCTTTGGTACCGTAATTCTGCCTGTGCCCTTACAAGTAAGGAAGGTATGTGAGTGTGACCAGGTATGTAAGTGTAATTAGCCGATTGATTTTTTTCACCTGCCATTACTTCTGAGAAATAATGGGATTATTTAGTACAGCGTATGTGGAACTTCCATAAGGAATTTTCATATATGCACAAAGACATTTTGTGCAGGATTTTTTTCAGTCATATAGGTAAAATATATAATTATGCTTGAGGTAATAAAAACTGTGTAATATTGAAGGCAATCATAGTGAGATAGGTCAAAAAGCACTATAGGTTATTCCAAAATGAGCATCTTGCTTTTCGCTTTTCTGTAGTTTCTTTACATGTAGGTTTACGGTCACTCTGATGATGAACAATAGGTGTCAGCAGAGCTACATCCTGTAAACTGGATGTTTAAAGACGCGCATTAAATATTTACTTTGAAAATCGGACTCATTTGTCAGAGATTAATTTTGCTGATTTTTTTTTTTTCATTTTGGAATTTCTCTCTGTTACCCTCACTTTCCTTCTAAATCCTGTCAGTTATGATGTTGACATATCAAAGAGAAAATTTACTGCTAGTTCTATGTTCTGGGATTCTTCTAATGTGTTTTAGTTTAATGCACTGTAGACAAATATATTGGACAGGTGTGAAAAATTTGAAATAAGCACAACATCATAGGTATATTTCATGCCAGTTCTCAGAATTAGACTGTCTCAAGTTCCCTAGGCTTGAAAGTGAATGGATTACATACATTAAGATAGTTAATGTTTACTCATGGCAGTCTTAAATGTTTTCATGGAAAAGTAATTTCAGCTCCTGGTCAAAAGTTCAGTTTTACTATAATACTGCAATAGAGTTCTAATTAAAAGGAAAAAAACCCCAAAGTTTTTAACTTGTTGAGTTAAACCTAATTTTGGCTTGGTTCTTTCAGTCCTGCTTGCTATGCAGCCTTAACTCTCAAA
Organism: Mohoua ochrocephala; assembly: GCA_013398855.1. NCBI lineage: Eukaryota > Metazoa > Chordata > Aves > Passeriformes > Acanthizidae > Mohoua > Mohoua ochrocephala. The sequence continues at coordinate 197,818 of VZTA01007276.1, read as the reverse complement.
ACCTCAGAAGCCTTTTGGCCTTTTCCTCTACCTGTGAAAAGCCTCCACAGGATTATTACAAGAAAGAATTGCCATTTTCCCACCTTCTCTTGTGGTTAGTCAGAAGTGGAGATAACTGCTGTTGAGTTTCTTTCAGGAGAGGTGGTGAAGAAAGTCCTGTAAGAGGGTATTTCCTAATGTCCTGGGGGTGGGAGCTCCTTCCTGCAGGTCCCAGGTCCTGCATCCAGCTCACGTGGTGACTCCTCCATCCCCATGATGGGAAAGGAAGTCAGATTCTGTGGCTGATCATCTCTATTTTGATTCATAGAGCATTTTACTTCTGTGAAGTTATTCTGTCAGATGGGTGAAATCGGCCCCGCATTACTATTTCTAAACAGTCCAAAATGAAACTTTGCAATAAAGGCATTTTTCTGAGTTTTAGTTTTTTAATAGAAATGTTTGTGTTTGTTTTAGATGGGAAAATCTATGATGCATATGTCCTGTACACAAAAAGCAGCGAAGGCAGAAGTGTCTGCTGTCTGGAAACCTTTGTTCGTAGAATACTCCCAGATGTTTTGGAAAAACAGTGTGGATATAACCTTTTCATATTAGGAAGGGATGATTTACCAGGAGAAGGTATGCTTTAATTAGCAGAGTCAACAGGTTGCCTTTTGACACATTGTTCTCAGGTTATAAGTTTATCTATGCAATTAAAAACCACATTTTTGGAAAAGAAAGCTGCATTTGTTTAGTTTTACTGGATAATTTACCCAATGCAATTTTTTTTCTTTTTGTTTTTTATTTTCTTACTGAAAATTCTGTTCTGATGTTATGAGGGTCTGCACTTTCTTCTTAGTGATGAACAAATGAGGACTTAATAGCAGTAATAATATTGTTGAATTTTTTGGAATGACATCTTCTCCTGAGGGAGAAGAAAACAACTTTTTTTAAAGTTATGTCGTGCAATGGATCATGAATCATGAATCACGAATGGCAGTGCGAAGATCTTAAAGCAGCCACTGCTCTGAGCTAGCCACAGCTTCACATGTGTGCAATTTTGAAATTAAGAACTATTTTTCCCCAGTTGTAAAGTTTCAAACTTTGATTGTTCCTTCATCACTTACAGCTGTGGTCAGTGTTGCTGATGAAACCCTTAAGCAAAGCAGAAGACTGATGATTGTTTTGGGATCAGAAACATCTAGCTGCTGCCTGTTAGAAGACACCTCTGAGCAACAACTAGCTATGTATAATGCTCTCATCCGTGATGGGATTCGAGTGATTCTTATAGAAATGGGTGAAATACAGGACTACACAAGCATGCCAGAATCAATCAGATACATTAAGGAAAAACATGGAGCTATCCAATGGAAAGGGGACTTCTCAGAGAAATCTTGTTCAGCATATACGAGATTCTGGAAAAATGTGCGCTATCAAATGCCATCCAGGAAAAAGGTATCTTATTCTGAAGTGTATTTGTTGCCCCTAACTTCAAACAGTTCTACAGCAAAGGGAAGTTAAGAAGCAATTATTTAAATGATACTGAGAAGGTAATCCTGAGTTGGGATGTTTCTTGCACAATCTTTATATTAAAAAGTAAATGTTTTCTTTGAGGAGTAAAAACTGCTCATCCCTTCCATAAATTACACCCTAAAAGAAAAAACTCTGTGCAACTTTATTTTTGTTATGGGTTTTGGATAGTGACACAGTTTGTTGTGTTAGTCTCCATCCGATATTAAGAGTAAACACGGTGATGGTGGTAGGCTATTAAGTAGTCGTAGTCCACAAAAAAGTTGTATGAAGAAACAGCTATGAAGTCCATTTAAAAAAAATTAACACTGCAGTTGATAAATTAAAAATCTATTTCTACCATCAGCATTTTCCTAGTCATTCTGTTCCATTTCTTGTTGCCTCTCCATAATTGTCTGACTTCCTTATTGCTGCAAGAGTCTGCACTGTGGAAACTCTTTCTCCTGAGCAACAGACCCCACCCTTCTTGAAAGGGTTGGGGAAATACATGACATAGCAGGTATATTTAAAACTCATCACAACACTAAATGTGTTTCTGCTGAACAGTTGGTACCAAATGTGTTCAGCAAATGGAAAGGGAATGAAATCCATGGATTTTTAGACATTTGTTGAACAATTCCGTGATATCTGGTATATGTTTTCTTTTTAAACTTAGTCTCTTGTAATGCTTAGGAAACTGAAAATAGTTCAGATTTCTTGAGAATGGGAAGCTTTCTATACTGTGCTGCTACTCTGGAAACCAGATGTTCTCATGCTGTGTCTCAACTGTGCTGACTGCGTGCACAGAAACTCGCTGAGAATCTGTCAAAGGACTGTGCTGGGGCTGGGTATCCTGGAGAGTGGAAAGTGGCCAGTTCTGAAACATGACCAGATGCTAATGGCAAGAAATGACATCATGTCTACTTGTGAAAGGCTATATCAAACTGCTTGGGAGTAGCTCGGTATTTCTGGACCCCAATCCACCTTCTGTGTGCATCACTTTGAGAAAATGACATGCTGCTTCCTTTTCAAGGTGGTCTGAAGCAGCAGGAGTTTTATAAATAATAAGGAGAAGATGTTGAAACTGTGGTAGTTTTGTTCGGCTTCCTTATTTCATATGCTTTGAAATAAAAAACCAAAACAAACTAATGACTAGGATTTGAAGTACTACATAAAAGTAAATTGATTTGAAATTTGTGCTGTTTTTTTTTTTTTTTTTTTTTTTTGTNTGGGCTGTTATGATTTCTGGCTGCTTTTTTTCATAGTTCTTTTCAGAGGTTTGCCACAGAATTCAAGATAAGAATTTTCCCATTTCTCCACTAAAAATGAGACTCCTAAAGACTTAATTTTGCTGATAGATGATTGTGAGTCAGCATTGATTTACCTGATACTTTCTTTCAAACAACCACATTTAGTATGATTATGTAGACATTTTGTGTCCTTGTGTGAAAGTGAGCCGGAGAGAAAGGTTTTGGTTATCATGGTTGATTGTTAGCTAGCTACTCCAATGTAGCACGACATGAGATGGCTTATCCTTTTATCAGGGGGCTTAATTTTGAAGCTGAATTTTGTCTCTGTTTTCTCTCCTTGGGAATTTTTTTTGCAAGTCACATAGGAAAACACACTATTTTTTTTTTGTGGTACAATAAAAGAAATCCCATAGAGACAGATGCGCTGGTTGCTCTTTATTAAAAAAAAAAAATAATCGCAACAGCTCCACAGATTATTAGTTGGCAAGAGGTTTTCTTCTGAAAACTTGGCAGATTCAGAAGGAAAAGGCAAATGCAGTGTAATCAATGGAAGAGTATTTGTTCACCACTTTGTAGTAGATATATTTCAGTTTATTGTTTATGCTGACAGAGAGCAAAGTCTAAATGGTACGTGGCGTAAGATGCATTGAAATCATTCTCTGCACCATTTTTATCTTTTCAACCATAACTACATATTTATTCTGTTGGCTTGCTTCTGTCAATTTATTTGGTACTCCAGATTGCACTGTCCTTTCCTTGCCTTGTGATTAACTTGTCTCAAATTTCCTGCTGCCACTGCATCTTTCCATCCATACAGTGAGGCTGGTGCTTTCCGGGAGCCTTTTCTTCTTTCATGATTTTTTCATGATCATATCCTGCTTTCTTACCTCTATGGTAACTAGTTCTGAGAAGTGGCCTGTTTCACCTTCTAATGTACACATCTGTCGTGGTTTAACCCCAGCCAGCAGCCAAGCCCCGCACAGCCACTCCCTCACTTCCCCACCAGTGGGATCAGGGAGACAATCAGAAGGGTAAAAGCCAGAAAACTTGTAGGTTGAAATAAAGACAGTTTAATAGGGAAAGCAAAAGCCACACACACAAGCAGAGAAAAACAAGGAATTAGCTCGTTGCTTCCCATGGGAAGGCAGGTGTTCAGCCATCTCCAGGAGAGCAGAGCCCCATCAAATGCAATGATTACTTGGGAAGACAAACACAATCACTTGAAACATCCCCTTCTTCTTCCTTCTTCCCCCCACTTTATGCACTGAGCACGATGTCATATGATCTGGAATATCCCTTTGGTTGGCTTAGGTCACCTGTCCCAGCTGTGTCTCCTCCCAACCTCCCATGGAAAACCAGCACAGCATCTATGACTGATTTAATTCATGGATAGAGGTTTATGTGATTGGGAGGAACATGTGCTCTGAGCTCAGAACAAGTTGCTAGGACCTGGCAGAGTTAATGCAATAGCCCCAGACAGGACAGTCCTGACTGGCTTTGCTTTTTTTTCCTTTTAATTTATTATTATTGCATCCTAGAAGGTAGAACAGTGCAAGAGCAATTTTACATTTTCCCTTTATCTTGGCGGCTTGAGCTTCTGCTTGAGAGGTAAGCCCCAGGATGGGCTTTTTGTTCAGACACTATGGTAGCTCAGTGACTCCCTTTCACAGCTGCAGTTAGCTTGCAGATGAAGCAGGCAGGATGCAGTTAATATTTATGGCATCTGTGCTGAGAAGAGACCTTTTTCCTAGAAGTACCAAGGAAGTATTATGTTGCAGAGCTTCGGAATACATGTAAGTAAAATCAGTGGCTAGCAGCTTTCCTTCAGGGTATTTCCAGGTCTCAGGTTTAGTCAGAGTTGCTACAACTCATGAACACAGGAGCAATAGCATTTCCTCCTTTCATCTTTACACTCATTAGTCTCAAGAGTAAAGGCAAAACACGCCACTTGATGTGCATGTTTATTCTCTTTTAATTTAGGATAATATTAACCAGTACTTGATGCATTTGTTGAGACAAACTGAACATTACTCACTAAAAGTGAGTCAGAAAATAGCAGTAGTAGAAACATTTGCTTCCTCAGCCCACTCTAAGATTGCTTCCCATGGTGAAATCAATTGAAAAAAAAGGAGTCTGAGCTCTGCTGGGCATCAGGGGGCACAGTTAAAATGTACAGCTTGTGTGACTCCTCTGAGAGAGCACCTGGGTCACTGTGGCATTACAGCTGGAGCTGGAGCTCTGCTTGGCCCTGACAGCATTTATCAGGGGTTGCTATTTCACCCTGAAGAAAGATAAAAAGGTCAACAACTACTTAAGGTGATTTTTTTTAATCCAAAAAGGTCGATTTTGAATTGCTGCTCCAAATCAGGTGACTTAGATGTGTAAATATTTCTGGTTCATTTCTGCTGCCACCCACTCATTTGATCTTGCCCTAGTTTGTTTTTCTTTTTTTTCTTGAGCACAGCAGTGGCTGTAGTTGGAGGGGAATTTTGAACACTGTCTCATTAGCTTTTTTCTTTCTTTTTGATTAAATACTTTCCCTGATGGGCTTTATTTCTGTTAACAATTTTTAAAATCCATGTTCTCTCTTTCCCTTATCTCACTGGCTATATACATCAGGGGAGTGCTTCCTTTTCCTGCATTGTCTGTGATAACACACCCCCCAGTGCTGCTTCATCTCTCCTCGAGATTTGATCTTTTGTACTTTCTTTCTCTGTTTATCTAATGTCCCCTGGAAAATGTGAAGAGAACAAGTCCTTAAGAAGGCATTTTTTTCCTCTCTTTGAACAAATTGTTTCTAATATCCACATGGTTTGTTTCTTTCTTTGTTTTCTGGTGTTTTTTTTCTTTCCAAATATGCATAACATAACTATTTCTTCTGTTCCATGGAACCGGGGGACTTGGACAAGCATTGAATTTGGAAAGCAATTCAAGCTATCTACTCTTATCCAACCTCTCACTCCTAGGGAAGCACACTCAGACTGTACCAACTAGATCTGTACTTTCTAGGTGAGGTGTGAAACAACTACATAATTTCAAGTGGAGCATAGCAGAAATGGCAGACCAAATGCATCTTTAGGACCCTGAGGTCAGCTCAGTTGGTCAGAGCATGGTGCTAATAAAGCCAAGGCTGCATGTTTTATCCCCATACAGGCCATTCACTTTAGAGCTGGACTTGATGATCCTTGTGGGTCTCTTCCAATGCAGAATATTCCATGACTCTGTTTAAAAACACTCCAGAGAGGTAAAGGAGTTTATAAATTCTTCTTCTTCCGAAATGAATAAGCAGAGTATTTTGTGATTTACAAAAAAAATACCATTCATCTGTCCCTTTAAAACAGAAAAAAACTTGGCAGTTAACTCCCCTACATATTGCCTACAGGAACAAACAGGGAAAAAGCTAAAGAGCTGTCTGGACAGGGACATTCACAGTGGGAAAGAACTTGTGTGCCATATGTCCCCCTTCCATCTGTGTATGCTCTCTTCTGGGTCGTGACATCTGGTTCTGCTTGATATCTGGCTCTGATTCCTGTATTTTTAAAGTAAACAGGACTTAATTCTCCTCAGAGACTGAAGAGAATAGACCACATGCTGACTTTTAAAAGAAAAGCCAAGTTTTTCATGAAAATATGTCTCCTCATCCTAGATCTGAATGGCTTGGTACACGTATGCATTTAAATGAGCCAAGGATGTGCCAGCACCGTCTGCTGTCACTTCTAAAAAGCTGCTAACTTTGGCATGTTTGACATTTTTGGAAGGCTGGGCCATAAAGTTAGTTGGGTAGCTAAATTAGAAGATGAATTGGCTTATTATTAAGGAAAGGATCACGTCCAAGAGAGCAGACAGCTGAGGATGGGAAACGATTGGGTGTTCCAGGGTGAGGGTTGGTGAGGGATTAATAACATCTGCCATGGAAGCTGGCTGTGGGGAGCCTGAGACCCCTGGAGCCGTGAGCCACGCTGGCCTTGTGCCGTGCAATGCCTCCACCTAGTGATGCCTGAGACTGAAGCTCTCCCCTTCCAAAAAAAGCCACACTGTTTACATAAGATCATAATGAATTCTGCTGCTAATAATGCCAAGCCACAGCATTAAAGAAAAAAAAAGCACAAAAAGAGGGAGTAAAAAAAAAAAAAAGAAGATACTTTGGCAACTGCTGTTCTGAATTATACTGTAATTATTATTTTTAGTGCTTGTCCTGTCCTTTGTAAGAACTAATAGGGAATTTAGTGGAAAATGAGATTTTTGGCCTTTGAGTCTGTGCAACTGTTAATCCAGAGCCTCAGAGCTGGCTGGGAAATGAGAAGTAGTAGAGCTCTGTAGAGCTGTGTTTCTTCATCAGCCTTCAGCATATGTCAATTAGATCTAATTGAGCAACACTTACCATTGGTTATTCCAAGAAGAAGACTACGATTGGAGACCACTTCATCTGGGATCTGCATTCCGGCAGATCTGCTGTGCATAATGGCTGGAGGATCATTACCTGTGCTACCCAGGCAACTGAGAGTCCTCCAACTCACTTGACATAGTGATGTATGAGGAATTTGTGCCTGATTTAATGATCTAGTTCCCTGAGCTGGGAACAAATGGATCCAATGGTTACATGGTGATAAAATCTTGGAGTCTTGGATGCTGAATTCTTTATAGGAACCCAGACAGCAAATGGACAGTAGGCCCCTGGAGTCCTTGAAGAAGAACTGCCTCAAGGCTGCCATCAGAAAGGAGCAGTCAGTGCATCATGAAGATCATCTGAAATGGAAAGTCACAGCATTCTCCGGAGCAGAAAGTGCTGGCTGCCTGAAATGACCAATCCCCAGTTCCCAATCCTTGCCTTGGATAGTGTGCTCAGATCCCAAGGGACCTTGCAAACTCTTTTTTTCCTAATGATATGTAGCGCTTTTTTTTTTTTACCCCCTAGTTAATAATCTACAGACACAGAGTTTGTAAGTTGAAGAGAATTTGCAAAATGGAAGTGATTGGGAGGTTTCAAAGTCTATCTAGAACCTTTGTCTGTTAAAATATTATTATTGTTGTTGTTGTTAATATTGATATTAATAATAAATGCAGCCAAATCAAAAATACTGCCATGGCTATGGCTCAGGCAAAATGATTCTGAGTTCCAGAACTAATGGTGAAGATGAGAGTGCAGGAAGTGATTAAAGCAGTTTAGCACAAGGGGCAGCGTGGTTCATAATCCAATAGCTCTCAGTAGCAGTTGATTTTGTAGTGAGCACTCAGATGGTAATTCTTAAAGCTTTGTAGTAGTATATGCATTAAGATACATTAAGGTCTCCTGATGACTGAAGGGTCCCAGAGCAGCCCCAGACGTGCTCCATGTGTAGACCCTCAAAATGCAGTGCTGCCAAGGCAGAAATTTTCTGCCTCAGCTGTGGGAGGCTATGGGCAGTCAGTGGTATCCTGGGGTAGGCTAAGAGTTATGGAAGAGAAGGGCTGAGTGGATTTGGTGAGGCTTCAGGAATCTGTGAGTCAGGCCATGCATTTGTTTCTCTTCTTCATTCTATCTCTCTTCCTTGAAACTCACCAAAAATGATGGCCTCTAGCTGGCCTCATACTCAGCATCACACGGCTGTGTCTCAAGAAAACAACCACCTTACTCATATGTCTGCACTTGTAAATTACAGCAGCCCCCAGCTGGCATTGGGCTAGAGCACTTAAGACATTTCTCTCAAGGATGTGAATAATACAGGGTGGTGGCTATTTCCATTTCTAGAGTAGGTGGACAGTATGAGATGGTTTTCCATAGAAAATGAAAGGAGAATTCTTGGCCACATCATAATGGGAGTTAAATCAAAGTATGCATTTTGCTGAAGAAAACATGTCATTTTGAAAAATAGCCATATGACTTCTTTGGTAGCTAAATACCATCTCAACTGAGTAAGACGCTAATTGGGAAAAAAAAATAAATATTGCTTTGAAAAATTTGACCTGGACCTGGCAGCAATATGAAGACCTTGTGGCCTGGCCTAGCGAAGAAGGGAGGAGGTGAGGAGGAACCAAGACAGCAGCGCCATACATAGTTACTGATTAAGATCATATGTTGCATTTTGAGCTACTTGTGGGACGCGAGAAGCAGGAAAGCGCCATTTTATCTTTGTACTTACCCCTCTCTAACCACAGATGTACTTAATACAGGCATATTCATTCCTCTTGGCTTTTTTCTTTGACGGTAACTCAAATCAGCCTGATGATCTTTAGATTTCCTGAGCGGGGCCACCTCCTGGATCACCAGGTTCCTTTTACAAGCCCCAGTGTGGTGGAAATTCCCTTGCCTTAGATGCAGAGTGGATTTTTTTTCTTCCGCTAAAAGCTCCTGGTTTGGTGTCAGCAAAATATTTTCAAGCAGCGAGCACAGAGCCCTTTTGAGGTGAGCTGCGGCAGAAGTTATTTTTGACCTACATTGAAGAGCTGCACCTGTATTTCATAAAGGAGTGCAGGATATGCCCACCTGCAGGCGATCATAAATGCCTCAGCGAGGAAACCAAGGCTCTCGTTGTGTAATGAAGTTTGGTTACAGCTGCTGCGAGTCCCCATGTGCCTCCAGCCGGGGGTTTGTGAGGGCTGGAGGGAGATGTGCCAGCTGCAATAGCTCCAGCTGACCGGTTCCTCGGGCCAAGAGCTGCCTCACAGCCAGAGGATGCAGTTTGCTTGCAAGGGCTGATGGAGCAGAGGAGCAACAAACACTGGAGACAAGCACGAGAAATGCTCTGCAGAGTCAGGCCAGCAGCTAACCCAGCCAGGCTTTCTGCCTCCCGACAGTGGTGAAAGGGGTTGCTGAAAATCAGACTGATATCTCGACAGCTGCCCCAAGCTGCTGGGCTGGCTCTTACATCTTGAGCTCCACTGAAAGCCAGGGATCAGGATAGCATTCTGGTATCTGAACCCTGAAGTTTCTTTACTATTTTGCTTACTCTTCTCCTCTGTAGGAGCAAACAGAACCCCATGTGAAATCCGCTGTGTTTTGTGTAGCTTGTTTGGCCCGTGTTGCTTCAGTCTTTCATGACCTTTTGCCACTGCCTATAGCAATAAGTATTGAATGAAATTGCATATTTACATAAGACGCTTTTATCACGCTTACCCAGCAAATATTTTTCACTCTGGAGAGTGAAAAAGAGGTTTTTGTGCTTCCTGCTAAGTCTATTGCTATTGGTGGGGAAGAAGGTCCCTGGGGTGAAGCATCAGAACCCAAACACTGTTCTGTAAGCCTTGAAAACCACACAGAACAGAGTTTATTTCCAATCAGATGTAATAATGAATTGATTTGTTGATATTGCATAACACAATTAACCACATCCCCAACAGAAAAACAGCAGAGCTGTCTTTCCTTATTAAGGTTACTTGCAACTCTGGGGGATTATTAAAACGTTCAAGTTTCCCTTCAAGAAAGCATCATTGGTTCTCAGTTAGCAAACACTCATGCAACAGGAGTTAGCAGAGAATGCAGGCATCACACTGGTGCAGCCATCCAGTGCAGCCAGACATCAGGAGATTTGTGACACTTTTTGCTGCTCTTCTGGTATGGCTTGACAGGTGTTTATTTGCCGTCCTCGCTAGTTTGGACTGTCCCTCTCCCTCGGTCTGCCACATCCACTCAAGACTGTCACTTCTACTGTGACAGCAGAGCTGCCTGTCCAAGAAACCTGCCCAAGAACCAAAACAGCTGAAAAATGACTGTGCTTTTGTTGCTCCTCTTGGCCAGTTAGTTCTTAGTCAGATCTGTTTTCTGAACTCTCTGCCATCTAAAAGCACACAGTATTTTTCTTCCAGCACAGGAGAGTCAGGGAAGGCAAGGGTGGATGTTTAGGATGGCGTGAGATGCACTGCTGCTAAAGCACAGGCTTGGCAGGGCTGAGAAGCTGTTTGATGGTCTATGCTCTTGTGGCTACACATTCCCAGCACTCAAGTCTCTTTTGGAGACCCTTCTGTAGATTGCAGTACCGTGCCAGGAGCTCATTGAGATAATGTCTCTCTTCTCTGGCCACATGTTTGGGTTTTAAGGATTTTTCTCTCTGGATTCCATCAAATGGACTTTCAGTTGCCCTGGTCAAGGGGCAAAAAAAAGTTGTATCCCACACTAAGCAGCATTGTCTGACACAGCAACTTCTGGTGAGGGGTATTTTATGCAACCAACACAACTTTTCTCATGGTTTTTTGTCCATTCCTTTGTCACACTTCAGAACAATCTCAGTTCTGGCCATCCAGAACATAAGAGAGAAAAATATGATGGATCTTCAGAAAAGAGATAACAGCACTGTGTAACTCCTTGACAGAAGACACTGCACAAGTAGGAGGTCCACAGGGGTTCCCGCCGAGACCAGGCTTTGAATGGGAATAAACAGACAAAACATAACAGGCTCAGGACATTCCTGGTGCTGAGGAAGGCTAGAACAGTACTGAGGTGGGGTTATGGTGTATTTTAGATATGATTTCACTCTTTGTTTTTCCTAAGAGCCCTTACTTCAGAAGAAGCACTGAGTCAGATAGTCTGAAGCAGCACAGCTGTTGTCATATTTCTGTGACTTGAGCTACGAAAGCAATACAAGGATGGAGCTATTCCATCCAAAGTTTGCTGCCACTGTTGGCAAGAATTCCTTCTCATCTTTTTTTTCTGTGTCATTTATTGGTAGCCTAATTTATAAATGGCAAGTCTTGGGAGGAAAAATCTTGTCTGAATTGTAGACTCATCAAAATTCAGCATTGTCTACTTTTGTCTATCACTGCCTGTTCCTTTTGGTCAACAACATTTGTTGTCATTGTCCATTATGTTGCCTCAACAAACTCCACAGTTGCTTTTCATCCTCCTGTAAATCTGACATTTTGCCATGATTTCAGTAATTCCAACTAGATGTTTGTTGTTTCAAGATCTGGTATTTCTGTTGTTTATTGCAGTAAATTTATTTTTCTTTTCAAGATTTAATGGACCATCTGAAGGGGCTCAGTGAAAAGCACCTTGAAACAATTTTTCAACCACAGGTTCTGTTTTTGTCCTCACTATTCTATTGTCTTAGTCTTTGGAACATAAATATTTATTTTGTCTTCATGCAGATGATACTTTTACTGCTTCCTGTTGGACATTACATTTGGACTTAAACTTCTGGGTTCTTCATCCTTCTCATTAATTTATCCAGAATTTCAGTCATTAGAAGTTAACTCCTTCTTTCCAGACAATGTTCAACTCAAATGATCAAACCAGAAGAAATTGGAGGTAGAATATTTTTAATAAGAAGATTAACTCAAAGACTTCAATATCTCTCACCTATATTTGAAAAGATTATATAAAGTAGCAATTGCTTTACAGATATGTTTTCATCATTGGTTTGTCAGCCAGAGGGTTGCTGTTCTACTTATGACTACTTTTAAACTGTGTCTTTCCAGCCTTTAGCATATGAATTTATAGAAAAAAGGTGCTTTTGCTAGTGATGTAGAGAGAGATTAAATCAATTTTCTGGTTTTATTTTTATGATAGACTGCCATTTCTGCTGAGCTCTTAAAATTCAAACTGTGGCTATCCAAAGGTCAAATCTGACACATGAGGTTTTGCTGGGGCAGAGAAGCAGCTTGACAGAAACTTTAAGCTGACTTGCCAGTATTGAAAAGCTTTGTGATAACAGCAGGAAGAGAGTCTGTGGAAAGATTCTCCACACAAGCACTCTCCTTCAGAAAATTTCTGCTTGTCTGAAAAAACTAGTATAAATTAATTTTTCATGAACACAGTATTGCTTCTGTGATATCCTGCAGAGCTAGCAAAGTCAGTGCCTATGGACAATGTCTTTGCATGAATTTAGGCACACTCACAACTCCCAAAGGGAAAGGGATGGTCCAGTCTGGTTAATGGCAGAAGGCGAGGACCTCTAAGACATTCAGAAAGAGTTCTACTTTCTAATTTGGCTACTCTTGATTAATCCTTACTGTTGGATTTAGAGGTAACTAATGGGAAATGCTTACTTCCACTCCCACTCATGATGTAAGCTGGCCATCTGTCTTCTGAGAATAGATGTTAGCAGAGCAGAAACAGCTCTGATGATACAAAACCCTGAATGCATGCTGTGCCCCCGCTCAGTTCTTCATTCTCGTCCTGGCCTTGTGGTTAGAGCAGTCATTAGGAAACTGGTGACCTCTCTTGCCCTGAGGAAGAATGTGCTCCCCCAGCTTCTCCTGGGACACCTTCTGCTTCTTCTGAGGTACCTGGGCCAGCTTGTACCTGGTAGTATAGTTTTGCTTGTTGAAAGTAAATGTGTGAGAGCCCAACCCACTTAAAAGGAGTCAGAGCCTCAGAATATAAATTTCTTATTAATGTTCATCCCCTAAATGGCTAGAGCCAAATTCACTCTTGGCCATCCTCTGTTTTCCTCATGACTTATCAGCTCCAACAAATAGCATCCCAGTTTCAGGATACAGGATGGAGTGCTCTTCCCGAGTTGTAGAAGCCCTTACAGATCTTAGAAGTTGGGTCCTCTGGTTTCTGGTTAAGTATTATGACTGAAAGCCTTGTCTGGGCTTTGTGGATTGTTCTCAGTCTGAGTTGTAAATCACTTTACTTTTATGAATCTTGTTACTGTCTGGGTGTGCAGTGTCTGACCCAATCAACTCCCTGTCACCCACCTGTCCTGTCACATCCACAGCGGTGTGGGATTGTCTGCACTGGGGCTGCTGAGGCAGTACGGAGCACCCTCGGTTTGGCCTAGCCTATGATCAATGTGTTGCGTAGTGTGCAGCTCTGTAATGTCACCTGGGGATGCCAGACAGTTTGTTTAAGATACAAGAGCCTCAAGATCCTCACTGGGCTAATCAGTGCTCTGGACATAGGGTGTGACCCTCACTTGTGCAATTATCTGAATGAAACATTCAGGGTTGCTGGCACTTGCTTGGGAGTCCAGTACACAGTGTACACACTTCCTCTGTGGAATCAAGAGTATGCGAGGGCTTACCTGCCGTGATTTGTCTGTCTTTGCAAGATGAATATTCACTGAACTCATATGCATTTTTTATATTTTTTTCATAATTTCTATTGCTTACTTCTGCATTAGGGATGTTTATGTACCCTGAGAGATACCAACCTGTCCACAATAGGTAATAAAAGTAAGTTTACTTGAATTTTCCTTCTTTTAGACTTACTTGTTTCAGCTGCTCTTTTGTAAAGATAAAGGAGGTGAAATACGGTTTATCTTTCACCCTGAGGTGTAGTTTCCACAGCAGCGGAGGGACCCAGAAGTGCTCAAATTCACTGCTTTTGCATTCACGTTTTTTCCCCAAATTTTCCGCTTGAACGCAAACAGAGTCTGCAGCTGAGATGGTGGCCCTGTCAAGCTGTGTAATGTGTCTGCAGCCTAGACCTTGCCTCTGTGGAACAATACTGCCTTCATATCTCACTGGAAATTTGAGCACAAGGCAGGTTCCCTTTCCTTTTGCGCTCGCGTGGCACTGAGTGACCAGTTAGCAAAACCCAGAAGGTGAAATGAGGATGAATGAGGCAATGCCTGTGATGGAAGACCGTGGCTCTCAAGAAGTGCTGCTGAGCAGGACGCCCACAGGCCCTAATGTCCAGCCTCGGTGAGTGAACTGAGGTTTCAACAGAGCTGTGTGGTGCTGTGGTACTTAAGTGGCTAATAAGAAACACCAAGGAAGAGACTGCCAGAAAGTCTGTTCCCCAAAAAGGCTTTGACACTGCCCTAAAACTGGGATTTGGAATGGGAAACCATCTGTTGCCATAAAATACTAGGTTTCTTTGCTTAGAAATGCAAAATCTTTCCATTTTACATTTATTCTCAGGGCTCAAAATCCATCAGTTTAATTATCCCCTCTCTGGAGAAGCATTTTTCCATATATCTTCATTACTCTGTTTCTGGGCCACAAAGAATGGAAATTTGTTCTTGTGAGCTTTTTTTTTTTTTTTCCCCTAGAAGGTTTTTCTGCTCCAAAGTAAGAACAAGGCCGAGGAAAGGAGCAAACCTTTTCCAAAAACACAATTTGAGACCTTACAGGAACACATCTCCAGACTCTGCAGGAATTCCTGGTTTCATGGAAAAAAAATTCTCTTTTGGCTCTTAGCAGAATTATCAGTCACAGTACAAATAAGAACTATCATACCAGCTTGCACAACTTCCCCCACCCGCCATCCCCAGGTCTTTATCCTATTGCTAACCAAAAGCACAAGCTATGGGTGAAGGAGAGGGGGTGGACATCCTCAGTTTAAAGCAGCTTTTCCAACAGTATCTTAAATGGTGATCAGTGTGCCTCTCCTTCTTGAGTCATGCCTCTTGAAACCAACTGCGCATTTACTTTGCTAACAACTTCACACAGCAATTAGTTTTGGTTTTACTTATGTGAAAGAGTAGTGTTTTCTGCTTTAACCATATGTCTGATCATTTCCCTGTTTCTTTTGTCATGAGAGGTACTGAAAAATAGTTTCCGGTGTCATTTTTCCTAGTGCAGAAAGTCCTCTCCTTTCTCAGCCTCAGAGTGTCAGACATATTGGTTTATTCTTGTAGCAAAAGCCCTCTTTACCTCTGATATCCTTACTGCTCTTTTCAGTAACTTCTTTTCATGCTACAATATCCTTTTTGTCAGTGGAGACCAGACTCACACCCAGTGCTCAAGATAAGGATGTGTTGCATCAGTGTAATAACATTTCCTGTTTTGTTCTCTGTTCTTTTTCTAGTAACTCTTCACAATCTCTTTGCCCTCTTGGCAGCTTCTGAACATCAGGCTTTTTTTCAGAGAAAATCCAAAATGACCTCAAGATGTCCTTTCCATGTAGTGAAAGATGATCACTTTGTATGTGTTTGTAGGATTACTTCTCTGAGAGTAGGGCTTTGTACAGTTCAACAGCTAAAAGAAACCAAATAAAGCTAGGGGACACCTGATCTCATGGCATTTCCCATGAAAATTTATTCACTGTCCCAAAGCAATCGTTCTGCTACAGAACTGACTGGCATTTCAGTTAGTTTCACAGGATCTAGGGAACCTCCGATGTTTTGGCCTCATCCTGGAGCCTCAGTCCTGGACTAGTGTGTCTGGAAGACAGAGGTAGATAGTATGGCTGTCAGGTTCTGGCTGTGAGGCTGAGATGAGGTGGAGGAGGACAGGGAGATGCACCTGCTCGTGTCACACAGCGCAGAGCACGCTCTTCACTGCTGATGCGGGAGGTCTCGGACAAGCTTGTTTCTGCAGGTTGTCAGCTGCAGAGGATAACTTCAGGAAGTTTGGCCTGTGGTCATGGACTCTCAGAGCAATCAGGCAGGAGTGCTTGAAACCTTCAGCTCTTTGAAAACACTGAGGTCCTCAGAAGCTGCTAGCAGCCTGCAAGCCCTGATGCTGGCTGTGGAGATGAGGTGGAACAGAGATGATTCCAACTGACATTTTTGGATATAAAACAGATAAGAACTGACCTCCATGTCTGGCTGAATGCACACTGGGGACTTGTATTTCTAGTGTAAGCATTGATTAGCTTTGGGCTAACCTCCTCATAGAGAAGGCAGGAGCTTGGGCTCCGTTGCCTCAGAAAGCTGCCTCACAGAAGTCACAGACCAAAATATGAAGAATAAATGACTTTAAAAAATGTTTGTCTTATGTTAAGTGACTCCATCACTCAGCGTTGTTTTTACTGTGTAACTGTGGATTACCTATATTATAATGCCTACATCCTATGAGGAAAGCAAATGGGGTAGAGTTTCTACTGTGTCTTTCCTGCAATGTCTGTTTCTTATTGACACCTTGCAGGCCAAATTTTTGTATACAAAGACTCACAGGTCTGTGAAGTAGCCCTGGGAAGACCTGCCTATGTTTGCAACAGGCCATAGTTACATATAGATTCTTTTCCATTGCCATGGTTTGACGCTGGCACCCACAAGAGCCGCTTGCTCATCCTCCCCTGCCACAGCTGGGTAGAGGAGGGAAAAGGGAAAAAAATTAACAAATGCTTCATGAGTGAGATAAGGACTGGGAGAAACACTTCAAGGGTGAAACAGGCCCAACTTAAGTTGCGAAGTGAATTTATTACTAACAGAATCAGAGGAGGATAATGAGAAGTAAAATAAATCCTTAGAACACCTTTCCACCCCCCCCACCACCCAGCCCTTCCATCCTTCCCACCGACAGCGCAGGGAGACAGGGCACAGGGGTTTGGTCAGTTCATCATCGAGATTTCCTTCCACTGCTCTGGGAGAGGAGTGTTCCCCTGTGAGGCCGTGGGGTCCCTCCCACGGGAGACAGTTCTCCGTGAACTTCCCCGGCGTGGGTCCACTCTCAGGAGCAGCAGCCACACCGCACCTGCTGCAGCGTGAGCCCCTCCCACGGGCTCACAGCCCTCCCAAAACTGCTGTGCCATGGGTTTCTCTTTCCACGGGGTGCAGTCCTCCAAGGACAGGCTGCTCCAGCCTGGAAGCAGGGCCCTCTCTCTCCACCGGGTCTTCCACTGGATCACAGCCTCCTCCAGGCATCCACCCACTCTGGCATGGGCACCTCCTCCACGGGCTGCAGGTGGATCTCTGCATCCCCCATGGGCTGCAGGGGGACAGCTGCTTCACCATGGTCTTCACCACGGCCTGCAGGGGAACCTCGGCTCCAGCTCCTGGAGCACCTCCTCCCCCTCCTTCTCCTCTGACCTTGGTGTCGTCATGTTGTTTTCCCTCACATGTTCTCACCTCCTCCTCTTCTCTGACTAGAATCCAAAATCTTGTGACTTTGTTTTGATTTTCTTCCTAAATATGCCATCACAGAGGCATTACCAACCTCTCTCATTGGCCCAGTTTTGGCCAGCAGCATGTCCATCTTCAGAGCCATCAGCCATTGGCTCTGCCAGACATGGTGGGAAGCTTCCAGCAGCTTCCTCACAGGAGCCATCTTTGTGGCACCCCTGCTACCTAAAACCAGGCCGTGCCAAACCAATACATCCATGTAGAATCCTACAGAAATTAGGATTTTGGCCTGAGGGGCAATGGAAAAGTGAGCAATTCATACACGAAGGCCAAGTTATGCAGTGGTAGTAGGCATGGTGACTACGGATAAGAATAAATAGCTCATTTTATATTGATGGGAAAAGAAGACTGGCTCCTGGAATGGCTTATCTCCCAGGAAGACTTGCAGGAAATCAAGTGGAAAGCTGCAAGAAGGCTTTTGATAAAGAAAGGATTCTTGGTTAGTGAGGGCAGGAAAACAGATTATGTTGAGATCCTGTTTTCATGGTGGAGAAACAAGCCTGAAATGTGAGGTAATAGGTGCTAAAAGGCACTCTGCATGCCTTTTGGTGTCTCTACAGTTTACAGAGGTAGGCAACAGTCTATATTCTCAGAATTTCTTGAAGCTGGCCAAACTGGGAACACACAGTACAATAAACAGCCCATTTTCTGACATAGTCTGTCCTAATTTCCATGTGGCTAGCTGCTTAGACCCAGGCCCAGAGAAAGGTTTCAAGTTCATAGCCCTCCCTGTTTTGACAGGTGCTTCTAAGGTCTAAGAATTAAGTGCTCTAAGGATTTCTGAACTCTAGCAGAGGAGTCCTTGGGGTTTGGATACCTGTCTGCTTCAACTCTAGAAAAACTAACAAATACATTGATTTTTTTATCATAAAAAAATAACTTGGGTGATATTTCATTTTTATGAGAAGCCTTGTTTTTCTTTTCAAAATACTTTAAGCTTTCAGGGAATGCAAGCTCCAAGTTGCAGCCAGATCTGATAGTAGAGAAAATTAGATAATTATAAAGAAAAAAAAGTTCTTCTAAAACCCCACTGCATAACCTAGAGAGAAAAAAAGACATTTTCCTAAATAGTGGTATCATAAAAAAAAAATTATAACTAAGGCTCTGCTTTTGCATGCTGTCAGTATGTCATGACCCTCTTTTATCAGTAAGACATTAACTGCCAGTAATTCAAGACTATACAGTAAGAAGTTATTATAAACAATATCATTTGTCAACAAATTATCTTCAGTGACTTTCCAGAGAATCCAAATTACTTTTAGTTGTGTAAATTAATAAGAATTGTGTCTTATGCATCCGAGTTGTGATTTCCAGAATGCCATGTATTTGTAGATATGTCTTCCTAAGAAATTGTGTAGAAAAAACCTCTTTGTTCTCAGGAAAGAGGTCAGACAGGAACAACAATGATGTGCTAAATAATTGTTTCCACAGTAATGAACAATGGAGTGGGTGCTGCATGGGAGGAAGTTAGCTTCTCATGCACTCTGAAGGGAGTGTTGGCCGTAAGGACCTGGGACTTCTGGAATTAGTCTATGATGCTGCACCAAGAAACAGCCTCTTTAACTTAAACTCTGGAAGATTTCACTTATGTACATCTTGTTTCTGCCCTGAAGTTATTTGGGCACGAGAGTGATGGTTAGTTCAGTGTTTCCTTTGTGTGTAAACTTAGGACAGGTTTCTTGTCCAAAGATAATTTCCTGTTCAGACTCATCCTCACCTCTGTACTGTAAGGCATTCTGGCATTTAAGGACAGGACCACCTGTGGGAATGGAAGATTCTGGAGACTCAGCAAAGTATTTTAATTTCCATAAGAGCAACAGATGTGCTGCACAGATCCTCTCTCTGGTGGGCTTTGTGGTCTCCCCGTGGGGATCCTGCTGGTGGCCTGGTGATATTCAGACATTCAGAACAGCTGCTGTTATTTTCATTCTGGCTGGCTGTATCCAGACCCTGTGGGATGGCAGTGCAGCTGCTTTCGTTTTGGGGCAAGGCATGGAGTGGTGAAATGTAGAACTTCTTCAGAAAGGGAAACTGGTTTTAAGATACAAAGGCTTTGTTAGTGACGTTATGATTTTTGTCTGGATATTGTCCTTGGCCTGACGAGCATAACTATCATTGTTTCATCTTTTATAAACTGCTGGTGATCAAATAACATACCAAGTATCAATGTGCAACCTAAAGGAAATACTTGCCATCCACATAAAAAAGCAGAGATATGATTCTGGTTACTTTAGCCAATTGCTTCCTTCAAGATAGTCACCTCTATTTTACATCCTCTGAACTTTAATACACCATCTGGCAACTACAGTGGATTTGAAAACCTGATAAGATAATTAATATTTCTGGCTTGGTGGGATGAAGGAGAGAGATGAGTATGGTAAAAATACTGATGGCTTTGCAAAACTGAAATTCTTGTTAATCCTTTGCTGTCCACATGCATGTCCTCACTTACTGTTGTGTGGGAGCCTGCCATGCCAGTTCACCTTGCCTGGCCACCAGGGCCCCACCAAGCTGCTCTATTACCCGTCTCAATAGGACAGGGGGGAGGAAATACTAAAAAAAATTCATGGGTTGAGAAAAGGACAGGCAGATGACTTACCAATTACCTTCAAAGGCAAATCAGACTTAATTTGGGGAAATTATCTTAATTTATTGCCAATTATTAGCAGAGTAGGATAGTGAGAAAAAAACCCAAAAATAATCCTGCCACCTCCCAACCCCTCCCTTCTTCCCAGGCTCAATTTCATTCCCAAATCTCCTAGCTCCTCCTCCCAAGTGACACACGGGGATGGAGAACAGGTGTTGCAGTCAGTTCATAACATTTTGTTTCTCTTTCTTCTTCCTTCTCACACTATTCCCCTTCTGCAAAGGGGGTGTCCCTCTCTCAGGAGACACTTCTTCACAAACTTCTCCAGTGTCGGCCTTCCCAGGGGCTAGAGTTCTTCACAAACAGCTCCAGTGTGAGTCTTTACATGGGCTGCAGCCTTTCGATACGGACTGCTCCAGGGTGTGCCATCTTCCAGAAAACCTGCTCCTACATGGGCTCCCCTGTGGTCTCAGTTCCTGCCAGGAGCCCGCTCCAGCATGAGCTCTCCATGGGCTACAGCTTCCTTCAAGGCACATCCACCTGCTCCAGTATGGCATCCTCCATGGGCTGCGGAAGGACAAACTGTGTCATCATGATTTTCTCCATGGTTGGCAAGGGAATCTTTGCTCCAGCACCTGGACCACCTGCTCCCCATCCTTGTTCACTACAGGGCTGTCTCAGGCCTCTCACAGTTGCTGTGGAGCAGTTTTTACCCTTTTTAAAATATGTTTCCACAGAGTACTTAACAGTGTTGCTGATGAGCTCAGCTGTGGCCAGCGTGGGTCTCTTTTGGAGCTGGCTGGAGCTGGCTCTGTTCAACATGAGGGCAGCTCCTGGTGTCTTCTCACAGAAGTCACCTCTGTACCTTCCCAAGCTTTGCCAAACCCAATACACTCTGGTTAGGAATGTATCCACCAACAGTGTCTTCTTGGGGTAACTGCCTCAAACATCTCAATTAAAGGAACCATCAGAACTATCTGGGGACCAGCCCCTTCATTTCCCAGAATGCGGGTGGTACTAGGACTGCATGATCAATGATAAAGGCCAGGGGAAACCTTTACCTTGAGAGAAATCCACCTCTATTAGAATATTATAAACCTTGAAAAGTCTTTCTAATTTCCTTTTTACACAAAGCGTGAGATGCCTTTGCTAGCCACAGGAAGGGCACCATGACACGGGGGAACAGGAAGAACACTACAACCTCAGCAGGTTGGATCCCCACCAGCTAAAAAAAACATTAGACCTGGCACAGGTGTGGGCACACCCAACAACAGCTTCCCCTGCCATCCCACCAGAGTTCCCTGGGCTGCCCCCAATAAATGTAGATAGTGAAACCGTTCCTGTCAGGATCACTTGTGTTTGAATGTTTCTGTACTGTGTCCACTGACAGTCTGCAAGGAGGGTGCAAAAATTGTACCCAGCAAATATTTCCTGGCTAATAGAGTTAGGTATTAGGAAAGCAGGGCTAATGTGCTGCTAGGCTAAGCACTGCTTGTTGGAGCACAGTGAACTCTGATGGTGCTGAATTTCTGTTTCTCTATCTCTGCTTTTTATCTCAGGACGTTATCTTTTTTAATGTCATCATTTTTTCTCCTGCATACTCGAACTCCTAACTCTTAAGATGTCAGTAACTTCATTCAATCTAGGTTTTCACTTTTTGTATCTTGTGTGGCTTTAGCTTGCATATTTTTCACAGCCTAGGAGTAATTTTGCCAACACAGTTAAGTTCATACACTTATGCTGCGCCAAAACCAGTCATCGAACCACCAATGGTTGAATCTCTGGATCATTGACTTCTAGCGCTGATAAGGACCTCTGGGGCCAGCTGCACTCATCTTGATACCAGTACTAAATTTTTCTTTAACACTGAGTGGCAGCTCCACTCGGTTCCCAGCAAATTTCCAGTGCTTCACTACCTTACCTTTTAAAAGATTTTTCTGCTGTCTTCCTTAACTATCCCCTGCTTCAGTCCAAACCCATTGCTTCTTGATCTCTTTGCATCTGGAACAGATGATTCCCTTGCTTGCTGTAGTGCTATGCATACAGGCTGCCAAGGGAGCAATTAACTCCTCCAAGAAATCAGTCGAGGTATTTCTGTAAGCTCATTTTTCTGTATACTTATCAGTAGGATTTTGTTTTAGAAGATGGGCCCAAAGTTACAACGAATTCAGCATTGATTTTAGTTTCTTATGAAAGCTGCAGAATGGCTTTTGCTCAGCTGGCAACTATCTTCTTTAGCCAGGAGCTCAGTTTCCTACCTGCACCATGATCTGGGAACAACCTGGGCACGGGGAACAGACTCCAGAATTAAGAGCCCTTCTGAGGTATGGAGCAACACTATAAGCACCTCTGATCTAAGTTTCAGTGGACTTTATGATAGAATAACCTATTATGTGTCCAGGAATTCAAGTTAGCTTTACCTGAATATATTTAACCTTTCTCTAGATGAACCTGACATATTGTGGTTAGAGGATATTGAACCCACCACTGAATGCAGAAGGTTACTCCAGAATTTTCGCCTCAGTCTCTCACACCAGGTAACGAGGAAGACCTTGATTCTGATGAAACCTCACAAACTTGAGCAGGGAGTAATTTGTGAGCTTTTGAAGGTAGGGATCTGAACTGTTTGACCAAAACTTTGTGGGATTTCATTGTTGCCGGTTGGTTGGCTTCTTTTTTTAGCTCTTTTGCATTTTCTTTGTCATATGGGAAGGGAACCCCCAGACCACTTCAAAGGAAGTGCTGTACCTAGAAGTGGGGAGACCATGGGTGTGACATAGGTAAGATTTTTGCATACTGGCATATAACTGCTACGTCTTTTTGTATTGATGTGAAGTTGTTGCATGCTGACAGTAGAGTGCCAGGAATACTGGAAGGGACAAATGATATTCACAACTCTGCCAGGGAAGGGAAATAAAAGTTTGAATGACCACAGGATAAAATCTTCAATCCCTCAGAGGCTTAATTTAGCTGTTGGTGCAGATAACTGTTTTTTCAGCACCTTCTTTGATCCGCTTAGCTTCAGTGAAGCAGTTTCCTTCACTGAAAACTGTTCCTGATTCTCCAGAGACTTTTCAAGCTGTTCTCAGGGAGCTGCTGCTCGACTAGACCAGGCAAAGCTGTTACTTGTTTTCAAGCAAAATCTGTTTCAAAGTGCCTTCTGCCATCTGAGTATCCCCTCTCTGTCCTTCCCAGCCACAAGATTTATTGCACTATAATTGTGCTAAAAAGGAATAATTTGCAATTAAAGGAAAACCTGTGCTGGTGGTAAAAGATGGTTTTGGAACGATGACATTAATCAGAACTATGAGATGCTATCTCTAATAGACACTTAAAGTAAATTGCTACAGTAATTTGCGTGTTCTGCTCAGTTCAGTGGGAGGTGTCTTAGAATGAAGCTGTGTATCTTACTGCTACAGATATGAACTGCCCAAGCCAGATAAAAAGAGCTCACAGTAATATCTGGTACAAGCTAAGCAGAGAAATCACTGCAACAGACCCATCCACAGAGAACGACCCACTTCTCTGCTTTCTGAATTTTCCAGATGGTAGGTCAAATTTTAATATTTTTATTTAACCAAAAAGAATTGAAGTATTTGATAAGAAAGTTTATTTCAGTTCAATTATGTGCCTCTTTATCTCGAGAAATAATATTAGATTAAAATAGTGGGTATGCTTCTATGATAGACAAATAGTGTTGGGACTGACATAAAAATTTACCTTGTAGTGAAGTGAATTTAGAAATGGATTTTGCCATCAGTTTCCTGGCATATGGTTTTACTAATTAGTTAAAGACACAGAAAATCTTTACTGTGCAATTGATTTTTCAGAGTTTAGCATATTTACGTATTTTTTTGCTTCAGAATATTTTTTAAGAATAATGTGTATATCAGTTCTAGAATTTCCAAGATTTAATACTGAACTTCCTAAATTTTACACCTACATCTGTAACTAGTGTAATTGTTAACTCTTGTGAGTGCTACTTCTGGAATAAGTTCTGTTTTATCGTTGCAGTTTTAATAGGATATTTTCAGTCAGAATGGACTTTCTGGTTTGATACAAGAATGAAAATCACTTTGCAAAGGTATATGGATTGTATATGTTAGGAAAAAAATCTCACACAACTGCTCTTTCATGTAAAAAAGACTTTCTTTACATTTTAAAGTCTTAAGTTTGTTAGGTAGAAATTGCAAAACTATTTCCAAGTTTTGTTAGTATGCAAGGTAATGTTTGTTACTTATATAAACAGTATTATAAACATTTTGTTGGCAAATACAGTTTTGGAAAGAAAATCAGAAATATGTTACTAACACAGTTGCCTTCGGAAAGCAATGAGTTAACCCCCACAGACTCCTGCTCTTGCAACATACGTAGTGGGTTCCCCTTTCTCTCGCCTTCCTTTGACACCGGATCATTAGGAACTGGGCTTTGACACACTCAGGTAGTTATCCCAAATTTTGGATCTAGTGCTTTTTCAGCACCACACTGAAGTTTTGATTTGCAGAGATTAGGCTTACGCTCATCCCATGCAGTCACTCTAAGCTATAGGAAGAAGCTGAAAGACGCTGTAGAACCAGCCCTTCGCTTGCTATTTTCTGTCTAGAACTGCAACCTCTGCTTCAGTTCATGTTAAGGTAATTTGGTGTTTGCTGCCGACTTTGGAAAATGCAAATAGAATCACTTTGCTTTTTTAATTGCATGAGCTCTTTTGACTTTCAGGGAACATCCCTCTTTAATTAGAGCTCTGTATATTGTACATATTCACACACACAGCCTCCAAACTCTACTTGAACTGCTGCTAGTACACAGCAACTTAAAAAAGGGAGAGAAAATCAACAAAGAAATCATCAAATTTGGTGGGGAGCATCTCAGCTCAAATATTTTGCATTCTTTTGGTGCAGGCTGGTAGCCCAGTATGTGTAAGGTCTCCCAAAGACATATTTTTTCAGTAAACAGAAGGCTAACTGCAACAACTGACAAGTATGGAGATAGGAAATGATGAATTTCTTACTCCTGAATCATTCTGGTGCTTGCTAGAAAAGTTGGTAAGAACAAGTAATTGGCTGTCTCCCTTCCTGGACAGAGCTCTATCTCAAAAATGGTGAAAGCACATCTTCTTGCAACTTTCTGGTAATCACCAGCCTTCCATTTCTAGGGCTGCAATAGCACTGGCAATAAGGGACTTGCCAGCGTCTCCAACAATGGTATTACTTGTGGCTAAATTAGTAATAAGCACACACAAATAAAATACCAAATGAGAAAAAAAAATCTCATTTCAGAAAGACTCCAAACTTAGTCTATGAAATGATTTTTCTTTAAAAATCAATCAGTTTACTTTTTGTCATCTTGCTGAGGTATCACTCACTTAAACAAAACAGCTCTGAAAATAGAAGGGCAGTTAATATAACTGGTGGCATACCTTGTTGGGGGCAAATAAGTTTCTGGAACAAACCCAAACACTTGGTGGGAAAAGGTTTCCAGTAGAGAAGGAATATTCTGGATATTTTTGCTCCCTCATTAGTGTTGGAAATGACTTCTAGGAAAAAGCCTCATACTCTAAACAATGAACAAAGATGAATGCTTTCCTGTACTGATGCTGTGAATTTCATTGTGTGCTGTTTTCTGACGTATCTTTCTCTCCTAAGGGTCTGTCCAGTCCCGGGTCACTCATTAATCCTGTTCTGGACCACCTTGTTCATTCCTTCCAGGGCAAAACTCCTGATGTTAGTGTTGCAAAGCACCCTTTCCAAATCTGTTCATCCGGCCTAAGGTTTCCGTAAAATTAAACAAGTCAATAGATTTGCTCTCGTATGTGGTGCTTTTCTCCAGCAATAATGAAAGCAAGTAGCTCCTCACACATTATATTTCTTGGAGCTCCTGACTGGTCACTCACTTCCTGCAAAAGGCATGGCATCAGCTTTGCTGTGACATTAATGCTGAGATGACGCATTTTTTGGTCTAAACCTCACCTTTCCTGTGATTCATGAATATCCCTGCACAATACCTACAATGAAATTCTCACACTTTTCTCTTCCAACACTAAGTTTTGTTACTGTTTTTTCAGAGTTTAAGAATAAGCTGCTGGATATTATTAAACTTTCTAAAAGAAGAAACTTCCCGTATCAATACAAAGCTGATGATACTTCTGAAAGCTCACAACTGAGTTTGCTCTGAATTTCAGACTTGGCAAAAAACATAAGACTCGATAAGGCTTGTCAATGTTTATAGTCTGAAAGCTTTTGGCGCTGGAATAAAAATTCCTTGCAGTAAGTGTGACGACAGTACTTGCATTTCTTGCCTGTTTTTCACTACTCCCCTTGTGCTCACTATCTGCGAGATAAATTTTAATTCCTTTCTGCTGTCTGTAGTACCCTGTGACTGCTGCTTACTCATACACGACGATAGAACCCGCTGCTCCGTGATCTGCAGTGAAGAACTGCATTCAAGGCTTTTTGTTGGTAAGTAGAATGCTTACAGCTGTGTTGTGTAGCTGGATTGCATGCCTGCTGTCTCCTGAGATATTCCTGGATTAGGTCAACTTGATGCCCATGATCAAATGGTCAGTTTTTTAAATAAAGGGGTTTGCTGAAGAGTTCTTGAGCCACACATTGAGGCGTAAATTACAGCTGGTGCATATCAGTTAGACACAAATGAAAACATCAGTGAGATGCAGGATCTGCCCTACTGCTGTTACATGAGTACAATATATGCTCCTTTACCTACCTTTCCAGTCCATTTCTTCAGTTCCCCTTCAGCTTGGCATTGTTTACAACACTCACCTGGTTTTGATCTTGCTGCTAAACACGTACCTAGAGAAGTTGTCACTAAAGACAAGTCCCCTTTCATAAAAAGACAAAAAAGCCTAGTGCACCTAAACAATTGATTGAATGTAACCTTAATTCAAAAATATTATTATATTTTAATATATTTTATATATATTTTTAATATTATATTCAAAAATATTTTCAAACCCGGGATCTGTTCTTTTCTAAGTTGTGGTATAGTTTTTCTGCACTTGACTGTGAAGAGAATGCCCATGTACATTTATTTCCCTTAAAAGAAAAAGCAAGCAAGCTAAAAGAGGCTTCTGCCTAAGGAGCACCACGGCAGAGTAATTCCCCAACTCCCACTAAACTGTCATAACTGTAGTTTTGATGATGTTAGAAAAAATAACATCACCTCAAAGCTGCAAAACCACTGCTATGTACACACACTCACAGTGTACAGAGCAGCTCACAGGATGCAGTTTATCCCTGCATGAAATCATTTTCTGTTCAATTTTCTGATGTACATTGATACAGCATTACTGGTGCAGTCAGAGTATATTCTATGATATCAATGTTTTTCTTCTTAGTTTAGAAGATGTGGCATATGGGTTTGATCCTCCTATCTACCTTCTTCTCAGTTTCCATGACATCTGAAACATGTAAGTCACGTTTTAAAAATACTTTCTGATAAGGTTTGTTCTGTAGAAATGCGTAGGCTGTTTCCAAATTGGTGGTTTTATTTTTAAGCCTAAAATTAGTGAGTTCGCCTCAAGCCAGAAATCACACCTTAAAAACTGGCTTTTAATGTGTTTTCTCTGTATATTAAAATGCACCAAGCACTGTCCATTTCTATGACAGTAAGTCTAGGTTCTACTTCTGCCACTTGGCACCTCTGCAAGCAGAAAGAAAAGGGTCTTCTTGAAAGGATTTGAGAGTAGCTGGTGCTCCAGGTCCCAGATGGGCACAAACTCCAAGAGCGTGCTTCAGTTGCACTGAGTAGTGCACATGCATATGCACCCTACTGAGTCAGGGGTGTAAATGGGTGCTGTGCTCCACAGAAATGCTCTTTCATGTCCGGAATTTGGGGGTGTTAACTGAAAAATGTAGTGTGACAATAACGTTTCCTGCACACAGGGGATGCTCAGAGCAGCAAACTCTTTCTGATGGGCCAGCTCTACTGACTCAGCTATATAATGCTGACCAGTGGCACAGTGTTTCACGGCACTCATGTACTTCCCTGGCTGACATGCTTCTTTGTCTGAAAGGTTCTGTATGATATGATCTCTAAATATTTCTCCATATTGTCAATTCTACCATATGAATGCTAAGATTCAAGCAAATTAGATTTATTAAGATGCCATATTCTGCTGAAGAATTTGAAGATGACTTTCACTGATGTAATTGAGTTTAGATGAGGCCTTTCTTCTTCTATGTCTTCCCTCTCCAGACTATTTTTCCCCAAAGAAAGCTGTATTTCCAATATGTTCCACCTTTGGTGGGGCAATGCTGCCTTTTCTGACCCCCCCGATATGTCCCACTGTCTTTGCAAGGCTTGTGGGTGGGAAAACTGTTAAAATGATGGGGTTGGGGTTACTCATACATCATGTGGCTAATTTAGGTGACCAAATTAGTAAGTGAGATGACACTTAATATCAGTGGAGATGGATCACTTTAGAAGGAACCAAAGCAGAAGTGTTCATGTAGAGAGACTCACCTCCTGATTTGGGCACCTGCATGTCTAAAGCCAGCTGGTGGCAACACTGCCATAGAGTGTCATTTTTGATAGATGCTCTCTGCTTTGGTTAGCTGTTTGGTTATCTAATCTCATTTTGATGCTCTCTTATCTACTGCAGTTCCTCTGCCAATCTCCATCTTTGTCCCATCACCATCCGTGCTCACACTCTCATCTTTCACTTCTCAGAATGCGATTTAACTTTCAGATTAGTGTTCATTTTCAGTAGCCATTTTCAGTAGCTACCGAGCACTTAAATATTTGTCAAAATTGCTTGATTCTAGTTTCTTTGGACCAATTTCAGTATTCAAAAGAGAAGTATACTCAGTTAAAAAAATAATTAAAACATTTCGTGTCTCACTCCCAAATTTTCTTATGTGTGAGCATATGTAGTTTATTTTTCTAAGCTTCTTATTTGTCTCTTGATTATTTCTGGCAGCTTTTCACCTTCCCACCTTCTTCTAAGGTTCTTCCTTTCAGGCTGTTACATTGCTTTCATTTTTTCCCACCCCATTTCCATGAACTTCAGAGAGAAGATGTTCTTTTGTGGTTTTATTTTATTCTTTTTTTTTTTTTTTCCCCAAGAAGCTAATCTACAGACTTCCTCCTTCTATGATTTTTTTCTTCCAGGAAAAAAATCAATTTTCTTTTTCTGTATTAAAAAGGCAGAACAAAAGCACTTATCTGTTCTATAAATAACTATTCATTATACTGAAGTAAGGAAAGATAACTACATTAAAGCCAGTATTTTTCCTTGTGTTTTAATTCATGTTTTGAATAAAAACAGTATTTTAGGCAAAGATTTACATAATAAGCTCATTGTAAGAAATCACTATTTTTTCAATTAAATCCTCTTGGTTTTTAGTGTGTGTCTGCTTAGGGTTTTTTTTTTTTTGTTTGCTTGTTTGTTTGTGGCCCCCACATTAATTACTGTTTTTGGAAACAAATGGCTCCACAACTCAAGGTAAACAAGATTTTTATTGAAAAACAATCTAGAGGAAACAAGCTTGCTATGTATCATCCCTGAAAACCCAAGGAAGGTGGAGGCACATGACTGGCTTACTGATCCAGGAATGCCAAGTTCTCTGTCTCAGTGGACAAAGGTTGAATTTATCTGAGATGTTAATCTTTTGTTCATTTGCAGTTGATGCTATGGAAGGGGAGGCTTTAGTTATAAAATGTCCCAAATGGAGTTCTTCTGTGAAAGTCACCTGGTATCGCATGGATACTAACAAAATAATTCCTGCAGAAGAGGAGGGATCACGGGTATTTTCCATAGAACGATTTCTTTGGTTTCTGCCAACTTCTAGAGAAGATTCTGGAAACTACACTTGTGTAACACATTTGTAAGTGCTGGATGGAAAGCGGAAGGTGTAAGACTGGCAAGAACACATATTTTAATAATATTTTTTAATTATTATTTGTGGAAATGATGCCTTTTCTTCATAAGTTTTCACCCTGCGACTGCTATTTTTATGATGGATCATTAAAATCAATCTGTGACTGAAATACAATAATCATTTATATGTTTATAAAATGACTCTCATTTGTTATAAATATTAATATATTCCATGTAAAAATGCAATCACTGACATACCTTATTCCGTTTTTAAAGTTCAAGTAATCGCACAAAGTCATACAACATTAGTGTGCAATTGCATTCCTACAAGCCAGGAGAATGTTTCCCAAGTGAGATTCGTTACCCAAATGACACTAGGAGAGGAAGAATTGTTTGTCCTACCATTGATAACTATAAGAATGCTACTATCGTCCAGTGGTATAAGGTAAATAAAACCCTGATAGTACCAGTGTAGGCCAGAATACTGTGAAAAGCTCTTTGCAACCAAATAAATTTTTCTTTTCCAGGACTGCAAACCTCTTCAAGGAGAGAGATACTTCAAGAAAGAAAAATATATTTATATTGAGAACCCAAGAAGGGAGGATGATGGTTATTATACTTGTCAATTTATTTATACCCATAAAGGAAATGTGTTTAATGTATCAGCAACAAGAATTTTCATAAGTGAGGGTAAGACAGTAATTCTGTAGCTTGCTAAGATAAAAAGACTAATGCCAACTTAGAGCAAAGGAAACTCCTTTTGTGCATTAAAGAGAAAAAAGAGTTTGGTTTGGTTTGGTTTGTTTTATCATCTTAATTAAGATTTAGAACCAGCTTTATTAGATGAATTTTTTTGATGGCCATCCAAATAGAGCAAAATGGGATAAAGTCAGACATGGCCACATTCAGTTTTTTGTTTAAAAGATTCTGATGAGTCTGGTTCTGGTTCTGTGGTTGGCTGAGTTCTCTGGTAGCACATTTCTGAAATGAAGGATTTCCTCAGTGGGATGCCACAATGCTATGCTTTCTATTTTTTTGAGGGCAGCACAATTTGTAGCTAGGGAGGATTGTCTGGTCATCACTGGATAAGTCATGTGCTGATGGCCTGCAACTTAATGCCTCTTGGCACATCGCAACTATCTAACATCTGTTTGATAGCGATGCCTTGAGTGGCCACCTAAAACACAGAGACTAGACAAGAATAAGAGAATAAAGGAGGTATTTATTTGAAGGGCCTTCAAAGGTACACCCTGGGCAGTCCAAAGGCTCCACCCCAGATGGGCCCTGGCTCACGGGTTCTTCACCCTTTTATAAGTTTGGTTCATTTGGGTATCAGGGTTAATTCTCCAGTTATAACCTCCATTTCATGATGGAATTACCCCAAGTTTGCCCCACTTCAGAGGCTTTTAGTTGACACATTTTGGGCCTGGTGTCCTTGGAGTGGAAGCCTGCAGAGGTTTGTTATGTCTAATCAGCAAGAGAGAACAGCAGCTCACAGGCCACAAGGAACTTCAGAGTTACACACCAGGCAGTGCAGGATTTGAAAAATATAAAAGTTAAAACCTAAGGCATCAATAGGAGGACCAAAACCACTTTTATATTTGTCTTGAATGAGACAAAATGAACAAGATGTATATAGAAACTGAAAATGAGTGGAGCTCAGTGATTACTATGTCTCTGTGATTTTGAACGTGGCCAATATGACTGAGGTGTGTGGACTTTGGGTTGCCTCTAGGATGCAGTCTCCTCAGGGAGGCTTTGTATTTGGATGGTGGCCTGGGGAAGGGCACACAGCAATCGGCAGTTTCAGATTGCATCAACTTGCAAAACTTCAAAATGCATCCACAGTTCTGCGATCAGATCAGTAGAAAAATCATCAGAAAGACCTTTTCTTGGAGGGTGGTGGAGGGCTTGAGTTTGGCTCATGTGGTTGTTTTGTTGCTGTTTAGTTAGTTTGTTTTTTTTAAGAAGTAATGTTAATTTGCAGACTGAATAGCAGGCGTTTTTGCTCTGGGGAGGCACACAGCCTATGGGCAGAATGCAGATTTGGAGTGTGGGAGCCTTGACTGGTGTTTTTGCTGCTGTGTCCTGATCTCAGTAGCAGAGTTTGTTTGGATTATTCTGAGCTGGACAGAAGACAGATTTGAGCAGAGACCTAGTTCAGTAGCTGGGAAATGTTGTGCCTTTCCTCCTTTTCTACCTATTGCTCTACATGGTCATGATCATGCTGTACATGATACTACTCTGCCTAACAATTTTTGTTTGAATGTACTTCCATCAAAACGTCTCTAACTGGTCTGGAATACTGTTCCGCCTGGGTTACAACAAAAATTTTTGTGTTTTATTTGGCCCAAAGGCATTCAAATTTACAAAAGCCTTTGCTACATCCAGGCAGATCTTGAAGTTTATCTAACTTTCTTTGGAAATCCTTGCAGAAAGAAGAGATTGCAGCATAACATGTGAAATCTGATCTGAGTCTGGCATGTCTGCTCCAGGTTTTGCTAAATTCAAAGTACTTAAGGACAGTTTTGAGTTTTTATCAGACCTTAAAATTAGTATGCTGATGAGTGGAGCTCTTATGTTTTGTTAATATTAGAGACCTATGACATACATTCCTGTTGCCTTGCGGATCCACACTGATCCAGAGGACTTTCTGCCTCTGAATGCCGGCAGCTAAGAACTTAGCATAGTCAGACAGCTGGGAAGTTACTGGCTCTCTCCTGACTTCTATTTTATCATATCCAGTCAGTCTGGGAAGCAGGGACTGAAATGTGTTCCTGCAGATTTTTTAGGGAAATATGGATTTCACAGAGGTGCCTTGAGATGGAAAAGCTTAATGAGGAAAAAGTTAGAAAGCCATGTGTTTAGAGTTAGGATACTGCATAAAAGTACATATTAGCTATTTCATATAATGGATACGAGTAATTTCTCAAATGTCTCTTAAAAAACCCCAACAAAACAGCTGAGAAAATACACAAGCCTATAACAGCATTTGCTTTTGCTCCCCACTCAGCAGCTAAAACAGTACTTCAAAACCTAAATTTTTTCCTTACTTTTTATGTACATAGGTAAATAAATGGGGAGAAAATACTGAAAATATTAACATGTACATACTCCCAGAGATATTTGGTTGTAGGAATAAAGCCAGATGATCTCAACAGGTATATGAAGCACTGTTAGTTTGCAATTCTGTCTTGTGATCACAAAATATTAACTGTACAGATTACAAACCTTATCTTACAAAATGCATTTTCACAACCTGTTAATATGTGCTTTTTTTCCTCTTTAATTTCTAAAGCAAAATACTCACCTCTACCACCTCAAATCATATATCCAAGGAATGAAGAGATAATAGAAGCAGAGCTTGGTGGGTACAAATTTTAATTTGTTTTTAAATTATCATTCTGTAATGGTCCAGCAAACACGGGTATCTTCAAGAAGATGTAATGATGGAATTTTTCATCACAGTTTTGCACCACAATATTTACCAGATTTAATTCCCTCCAGGCCCAGGGGTGTGAAGTTAGATATAACTGATGGGTTATTTAGGTATTAAGTGAAGTTTAAGGAGATTTAAATAACCTGTTCTACTCTCACTGGGATAGACTAGGATTCTTCACAGAGTGAATCATTACCTCTCAGCTGAAAGGTGACAGCTTCCATCCACTTCCAAGAGGGCTGTAGCTAAATCCTGTGAAACTGCTTGGTGGTACTCCTAAGAGGGAGTATTCTTGTGACTAGAGCTACTCCTTGTTACTCGTAGTCCCCATGTGGAGCAGTAGCTGTGTCTCTTTTGAGGAATGAAGGAGAGCAAGGAACTGGTTGCTGGCCCTGAGGCTGAGGAGCACTGCCTGTCTCATATCCGTGTTGGCTAGCAGTGATCAGACCAGACTGTTGGGAGATACTGGGAAGGCTGAAGGACACGACCAAGCAGTGAGCTGTAGACGTGGCCAGTTGGACAGCCCATGATACAGAGCTTGCTCCTGGCTCCCTTCTGTTCAGGGGCTGTAGATGTTCTCAGGGATTCCGATTCATCCTGGGTAACTTGCACCATCAAAACAAGGTGTTTCTGGTAGGAGTGAGAGCTGTCTGGGGTTTTTGCTGCAGTCAGTGGAGAAAGGTGGAGCTCTTCAGCAAGAGACTGAACCCCTGTGAAATCTAAATAGATAATCCAGGATGCCTGTCTCCCAGGGCAAGCGGGATGAAGCTGGGCCAGTGAAATAAGGGATTTTAACTACCACTCCGCTGTTTCTGTCCTACAGCAAAACTGCTCTGGTAGCAGATACTGCAGGGGTCCACAGCCCTCTCTGTGCCACGTGCTGGGGCTCAGAGACTTGCCGTGTGGACTCACATTCCCACTGTTTTTTTTTCCTCTTTCCCCCAGTTGTTCTGTCACTCAGAAATTAGATGGTCTCTGCTCCAGGACAAGCTTTCTCTAGTAAGGTGGTCAGTGCCTAGTGCTCTGTGGGCTCTGCCCATCTCTCTGGCACTGCTTACATGGAGAAAATTCACTTTACATTTAAAACCCACTTGCTGTACTGGTTCTATTGTCTCCTGTTTGCAAAACTGAAGAGATTTCTCCATGGTCCCTAACACCAATTAATGATCTAACCATAAGATTTGATAATCTTATCTAAGACCTGCTTAGAGGTAGACTTACATGGAAACAATTTAACATGTTTTAATTATACCTTCTTTCAGTGCAATGGTGACTCTTACTTTGGAATAAATATTTACTAATGGGAAATATTTAGTAAGTAATTTCCTGCTTTAGTTTTGCTTGGACTGGTTTACTTTACTTTTGTCCAGCTTGAATAAAATCCAAGATAAGGCAGCGCAAAAGTCTTATGCAAGATAATAAATACTGAAATTTAATTAGGTTATTTCTGTGTACATTTGTGTGTCAACCAGCATATCCTTTCTATGCTCCTCAATACCTAATTACATGTGTCAAGTATCACAAGTAAAGGGTACATTGCCTTCATCATCATAAATATAAATAATTCCTTTTGTAATCCTTGGTGTGTTATCAGATCATTTGTTGAAAAATTAATTTTACTATTTCTTTTTGTCTCTTCTATGTACCATTTTGTTAGCAGTAGTTCATAAAAAATATGTCAAAATTGTTATGACAAAACTCACAAGCTGTATGAAGATTTGTAGAAAAAGATGTTAGGAGGAAAATAAGATCATGTTTTTCATCAAGGAATGTTTACATCTCTGTATCTTGATTAGGTGCTGCTTTGTCTCTGAAATGTCAGGCCCTCCTGGGGATTAAGAAACAGCCACTGGCTGCTGTCAGATGGAATGTGGATAACATCCCAGTGAAAAACCTTGTTTTTTCAAGATTTCATGAAGAAACTCATTCGTAAGTGCATATAACAGAGAATAATCTTTCTTCTATGCAAACTGTGCCTAGCCATTAAAACCAGTGGTACCAGCTCTTTCTCTTTCTGTTAGTTTTGAAGGACGTGAGCAAGAATACTACAAAGAGACCACTTTGAATATAACTGAAGTAAAGAAGGAGGATCTGCAGTCAAATTTCACGTGCATAGCATTGAACATGATGCACAACACAAGAGTCAGAGTGAGATTACGCCTCAAAGTGCAATCTGAGGGTAGGATTTTTTCATTTTGATTCTTTACACTTTACACTCAGTATGAAATATGTTGGTGAGTTTATTTTATTATTTGTTTCAGATAGTAAAAAAGTTTCGGTTAATAAGAAGCAAAACCAGGCTGCTTCTTCCCTACGTGTTCAAGCCAGTTGCAAAATTCTCGTGGCTGAGTCCTTGGGGTAAATTCTGTTGGGGAGAGAGGGGGACATTATTCAAACAGTACCAGCAAGAGATGAAATACACATGACTGTACCTGCCCTGCGATAAGAATATCCTGTTTCTAGGGTATTTCTCCACAGTGACAAATCAACCTTTTTTTTTTAGTGTAAAACCACATCAGAAAATAGGCAAACTTTAAAAAAAAGAGTTTCATCTGCTGGTTTGCCTTTCTTACTATACTGCATCCACTGTAGTGCCTTTTTTTTGACTGAATGTTGTGTGACTCACTTCTTCAAAATCTCTCTTTATCTTCTCTGAGTGCCACTGTGTTCATTCTGTGCCACACAGAGGTGTGAGTAGCACTTCAAAGGCGTTTCCTTGGTTTTGTTTTTAAATTCCTGGTTCTAATAGTACTTGAAACAGAAGGAAAATCTGTGGCAGTAAATGATAGGAACAGGGATAATCCTTAGCTCATATGGGAATTTTCTTTTTTAATAGGGATAGCCAGATCCCTAAGCACTGTTGCCAACACCCCTGAATCAGATTCCTATGGCAGAAAATGCTATTTTGTCTGTGAAGGCACAAGAAGAATCTGTGATCAATGGTTTCCTTTTTCATCCCTTCAGATATGCTGAACCACCAGGAATCATGGAATCATAGAATGGTTTGGGTTGGAAGGGACCTTAAAGATCACTTAGTTACAAACCCCCTGCCAAGGGCAGGGACACCTTTCACCAGGCCAGGTTGCTCAGAGCTCCATCCAGCCTGGCCTCAAACACTGCCAGGGATGGGCCATCCACAACTTCTTTGGGCAACCTGTTCCAGTGCCTCACTACCCTCAAAGTAAAGAATTTCTTCCTAATATCTAATCTAAAACTACTCTCTTTTCTCGAGGACTTTGAAAAGAAATGTCAAGGCCTTTAACAGGGATTGGTTTTCTATAAGAGAGTGGTGGGAAGAGTAAAATCAAGTGAACTGTGATCACAGGATGTGCACACATTCATGTCCCGCCATATTCTCGACTGCTCATGATTTTCTACAGGATCGTGGCTTCAAAGCCTAGACATATTTCCTTGCTGTAGCCTAGACTAGAAGGGATGTAGGTGAACTGTAACGGCAGAATAGCACCCAGCAGGAAGGTGGCAGGAGATGTTTTCGTTGGATAGGCGAGTTTGAGTGTAGGATCACTCAGGAAGCTGGAAGCACACCAGCTCTGCACTGAAGTACCTGAGGGTGGGAGTCTACTTGCAAAGAGAGGGAGGGAAACTGAGTAACAGTTTCTGCTCACTAGTTCAACAGTACAAGTCCCTGACTGGCCCCACGTTACCGACGAAATGAAGGAGAGACCATATAGACCTCTGTATTTATCACATGAATCATTGAATCTGATTTCTGTTACAGACAAATCTCATTTTGTTTTTTTATTCATAGGTCTTCAGTAAATGTTCATGAAAGCTCTTGACTGTGACCCTGCTTTCATTGCTGCCCTTTTTGTATGGATATCTGTGCCCTTGTCCTTGTTGCTGCTGTTGACAAGGTGTCTGCTTCTGCTCTTCAGCACTGTTGGTGTTAGCGATGCTATGTCCAAAAGTGGCTGTGCTCTGCTTTAGTTTTCTTCACTCAGTCCTCACACAGCTGAGCAATATTTATGCTAAAGCAATGCTGTTTGTCTCTGAGAATAATAAAAATGCTATAGGATTTGCTTGTGCCTCTCAACTTGTAAATGTGTAATAAAGATGTGCGCACTCCTTCTTTTTTTGTGTTTTGTTTGTGTGTTTGTTTTTAATAGGAAAAAAATTTTTTTCCATTTTTTTCCAAATATGTGATTGCTCCCTAGTGTTTCCCACAGCACAACTTGTGTCTGCTAGCTATCCTGTTAATGCTTTTTTACACAGTCATTCAAAGCAGAGATGAAGTTCAGCCCAAAGCATCAGCTCTGTTCTTCCTCAAAGATGTTCAGTGCTAAAGCTAACCTTTTGGCTCATGTTTGGTAGACTGATGTGGACAGGAACTCTAGACTCAGATCTCTGCCTTCACTGTCTGGAATTGCATCCACCTTAAAAACCAGAGAATATGGAAAAAACTGCTGCTATTCTGGAGTTTGTCAGGAAGTTGCTTTCTGACATGTTTTCTCTGGCCTTTCCAGTATTATTCTTCGTGAACTGTTAGTTCTGTATTCCCATTGCTCTTGAATATAAATAGAAGATGGCTTACTCGTGAACTCAGCTGCTAAATGATGCACTGAAGTCAAACGGAACAAAAGGATCTGTTCAACCTTGTTCGGGGGCTTGTGGCACTTGCCTCCATTGTGCTGAATGTTCACTAGTGAATTAAATCAATGAATGTTCATTAATTTATTCCAGAGAAATGAGAGGCTAAGCCAGCATTACTGGGAATTGAACCTGCTCGTCCAGGAAGAGACCTCTGTGGGGCTCCTGTCTGACACGTTACAAACTGCATAGGCACATCACTTCTTTCCCAGACGTGGTCTAATCAGTGCAAGCCCAAATATAAACAGTTTTTTAGGTTCATAATTGCAGAAGTTGGTGTTGGAACACGTTTCTTCTCTGGATGTTTAGACACTTCATGCAATATTCCAGTAATGGTAATGCTATGATGAGTACACTGTCAGCAAATGCATCAGTAAGAAACAATGTCAAACTCTGATGCTTGGGTCATCCCCACTGGCTAGTGGAAGGGGTTTCCTTATTTTGTATGTGTGTATATTGACCAGGAAAATGGACCAAATAATAAAATTTGAAGGGGTCCACAAGGATGAAGTTCCTTTCTAGGCATCATGTGACAGTGGTAAAAATATGGCCAAACTTCACTTCGGAAGGAACTGGTTGTTTCCTTGCCCAACCTTATTGGAAGGTGTTTCCTCTGATCTAGTTCTGGTGAGGTAGGCTTCATCACAAGCCTAATATTTCTTTTTCCCTTTAAATGACAAAGAAAGAAATGTACAGAATGTGAAAATCAAATCATGTTAAATTTACCTTGCATCCTACCAGAGGAAAGGGAAAATGTACTTGCAAACTCTTCATTTATATACCTTTCCAGCAGAATTTCTCAGGCACACCCTCCACTAGACCAAATTTCTTAGCACCCCATCCCAGCTATTCTGGAATATTTACAGGGATGGGGCATCCACAGTTTCTCTGGGCAATCTGTTCCAGAGTTTTACCACCCTCAGTGTAAAACATGTCTTCCACATATCTAGACTTAATCTATCCTTGATAAGTCTTCATCTCTGAGGTAAAGATGGTCAGATTCTTGAGCTCTTCCATGGGCTGGAACTAAGCTGGGTGGCTCCTTTCTTTCCCAGTTTTTATTACTCATCATTGCTATTATATGCTCCTTGACCCTCTTGAAAGGAAAAGGCAAGAGAGAACAGCATCTGACTTCAGCATAGTTTATTTTATTTTTGTGACCAGGACATGTTCTGCTTTCTTGCTTGTCCAGTGTTATCTTAGTTTTTATCTTGCAGATTTCATTACTTGCACATGTTTTTTGTACCCTGTTTGTGCAATCATGCCAGAAGCCTCCACTTGTCCTTTTGTGGACACTTATGATTTTTATGCGTAGGCTTAGATGTCTCACAAGATGGTTGTGTTATTACCAGTTTCAAAAAGTTACAAAATACTTAAACGTCATTGTCAGCTGTGGTTTTTAGTATAAGTGGGTCTGGATTCAATGAAGTGAATATTAATTATATACTGCATAATATGCTTCTAGTTTAGGGGTCTATGTATTGGCTGTGCCAGCTGGGGAAGGAAAAAGCTTCGTCATCTCTGTTTAGAACTCCTGAAAGCTGTAACAGAAATAAAAATATGAGGCTAAAGCTTCAGCACACAGGTTAACGTCTCTGTTGCTAACAATGTATTCCTCTACTTTGCAGAGGTTCTTCCTACTGTCCTTCTGATTGCAGGATTTCTAGCTCTGCTAGGTGCAATAGCAATCTCAGTTATACTTTACCAGTCTTTCCGAGTTGATATTGTCCTGTTGTATCGGGAGATATTCCAGCCCTACTCAGTCAAGGATGGTAAGTAAGATTTGAGAAAGAAAATTTAAAAAAGGGAAAATGACAAATCATAGAGAAAGTAATTTATTTAATAGTTGCTTACTAACTCATGACTCCTGAACCTGATTCTTCTCTTTCTTACGCCTTTAGTAAAGAGAAGTCATACATAGCTCTGCAAGTGCTTCACACCCCCTTGTTTCCTGGGTTCTGTAGTGCTGAATTACATAAAAGAGGGATTCAGTCCTGGTTTTGCAGTTTTTTTAATGAAAAGATTTGCCATAAAATACTGACTGACATTGAAAATCTGATTTACAGTGCCATTAACTGTACTTGCTATGTGCTTTCTAAAGCAAAGGAGCAAACCTGCTGGCTAACATGTTAAAGGCATATGTTAGAGCAATACAGTTTTTATAGGCCAAAAAGAAAGATACCAAGAGTGTGGAAGACATTTCTGGAAGAATACATCCCATCTAACTTTATTGGTGGATTTCAGCTCAAGATTCAGACATCTAAATTTAGTTGCAATGAAGGTGCACACATGCAATTTTCCACCATAGACATGAAACCTGGAGATCTGTGGCTGGGTTCAGCTGTCTAATTGTAAGCAGTTGGTGCTGTTGGGGCTGCCTTAGGGCTTAAGTGAGACCTGAACCCCTCTTCAGGGGGCAGCTGAAGGGCAGGCAGTGCCTAATGACATGATGACGTTCATATTTTTAAGAGACCAAATCCAGATAAATGGACAACCTTTAAATCTGAAGCTGACTCTTACCACACATGTCTGCGTGGTAGATATCTATAGCTGATCTAGTTACTTATCTTCTCTTTAAAGAGGAAAGAAGTATACTTTTTAGGGCAGTTTCCATCCAAGTATATTTTATGATGAAATGAATCAGACTCTGGAAATGGATATTTCATTATTACACAGAATCATAAAATCACAGATTCACAGAATCAATGAGGACCTCTGAGATCATCGAGTTCAATCTATGACCAAACACCACCGTGTCAGCTAGACCATGGCGTTCAGTGCCATGTCCAGCCTTTCCTCCAACACCTCCAGGGTTGGTGACTCCAACACC
Organism: Mohoua ochrocephala; assembly: GCA_013398855.1. Classification (NCBI taxonomy): domain Eukaryota; kingdom Metazoa; phylum Chordata; class Aves; order Passeriformes; family Acanthizidae; genus Mohoua; species Mohoua ochrocephala. The sequence continues at coordinate 157,070 of VZTA01007276.1, read as the reverse complement.
ACCCTGGGCAGCCCATTCCAATGCCCAATCATCTTTTCTATGAAGAAATTCTTCCTGATGTCCAACCTAAACCTCCCCTGGTACAGTTTAGCATTATGTCCTCTCGTCCTGTCGCTGGGTGCCCGGGAGAAGAGACTGACCCCCACCTGGCTACAGCCTCCTTCCAGGTGGTTATGGAGAGCAATAAGGTCAACCCTGAGCCTCCTCTTCTCCAGACAAGATAACCCCAGCTCCCTCAGCTGCTCCTATAGGATCTATTGTTAGGATGTTTTGAGCAAGAACCTCAGCAACAAAAGAAAGGATATGGCCATCTCCACTAGAAAGAAAGAAACATTTAGGATTAGAATAAAAATGCTGTAGTGGAAAACTTAATTGAGAGGAATGAAGCAAAGAATGAAATATTTGACTTTGTACTTGGTTCTGACTGTAAGATTTTTTCCTAAGTAATGGGGTTTTCATTCAGGAGTGTTATATGTTGTGGGAATGATGAATAACTTCTTCAAGATGGAAAAATTTAAATGGAATATCTTGTCCTGAGAGACAAAGCCTGTTAATTGCATATTGTATCACCGAAATAACAAATGCTGAGCTTCATTGCTATATCATGCTAGTGGGCATGAATCAATTGAAATCTTACTCCATATACTTTGAGATACAGCCTTCACAAAACAAAGGCCAGCTTCTCCAAAGCTACAAACACACAGAACAAAACAACTGAGCACAGAAAACACCAAATTTGCAGTCTTTAGTTTTCAAACATGCACCAGACGATATACACTAATCAGATTGGCCAGAACTACTTCTTAGATCTCTTTCAGTGACTGATATTTTTATTTCTCTCCTTCTTTTTGCAATAGACATCTCTAATTAGCACAATACTCCTTCCTCTTGTTTTGCCTTACAGATGGGAAGATATATGACGCGTATATTATCTACCCCAAAAACCACACCAGTGAAGCTAGTTTTGTGGAATATTTTGTTTACCAAATCATGCCAGATATTCTAGAAAATAAATGTGGATATAAATTGTGTATTTATGGGAGAGATATATATCCTGGAGAAGGTAAGTTTCAGATATGATAATGCACTGAATTACTCGTCAAGCTCGACCAAATTGTGATTCTAGTCCCTTTTAGGTGTATAGGAGGTCACTCTACATTCCTGACCTTGATGCTCATCTCCTCAGCGGCCATCTGTCTGCTCTTTCGGGCTAGGTGACACAAGGGCACTCTATGCTTGCCGGTGTGCTAGGAAAAGCAAGCTACAAAGAAAGGGCACAGACTTCTTATCATCTTGGAATGTGCAGGAAATATGACCCTGAGTGTGACTCTTAAACATACAATTGCTCTTTGGAAAGTCTAACTCTGCACAGCCATTATCTGGGCAAAGCCACAACCAAACTGTGCATGGGTTGGCTTGGCTGTCTACAAGACAAGGGAGAGGAGAAACTCACAAACTGAGTTGAGGAAATACCTTTGCTGTTATCACTCAGAAGTTTTCAACCTTTTATGAGGGTATTAAAGTCACAGGAAGTTCAGCGTCTTTTCGCTGACGTGTTCTATTTTCCCTTCACACAATTCCCAGCATTAGTTCAGGAGAGAATTGGCATGCTTTATTCCTGCTTTCTCGTCTTTCAGGATGAAACCATGTTAATTAATCTGGGCTAATATCCATATAGACGCCCTCCACACTATCGCATATGATTGCTGTCTAGGTGCTATCTGCTTTCCTCCAGAGCTGCCTTGTCTGTTTATCTTGTGCTCTGGTTCTCCTGTAGACCATATCTTTTCTCTCTGTCAGTGAGCAGGCATGAAGCCTAAGCTGGTGCATTTTCTGTTTCCCATTTCTGAAATCATCTGCATTGGGCCAGGTGTTGTTCATCTGCCCTGAGCTGAGGCTGACATCTCTGATGTCCTTCTGTTCTGGAAAGCTGTGAAAGGGCTTCCTGGCCTTGGGAAAAATGAAGGTAAAGAAAAGTTGCAAAAGTTGTTGAGCCAGATCATTCCCAGATCCAGCACAAGGAGCTAACAGTAGCTCACAAAACTGTCAATGGCAAAAACTTACACCACTTGTAGTGGTCTGGCGGCCCCCAGAAAGGAGAAGAGGGTACATACACACCTGGCTGATGCATCTGCAAATCAGCTGGTTTGTTAAATAATTGTTGCATTGAATTTCCTCAGCTGGGCCCCCACTCCCTTTCTTTTGGCCCAGCATCACATGTTCCCACCAAAACAACTCCAGCTTTAATTCCACAGACCATCAGAACCTCTTGTAACTGGGATGAGTGTTTCACTGGACAGGCATTCTTTGGCAGTCTACCTCCCATAGACATCCCAGCAGGTGATTGAGAAAAGCAGCTCCCAGAGGCCTGATGTGGAGCTTTCCAAGCTGGCACAGAAGTTTCTTCCATGGCACACTGGCTCTTGAGCTTGCTACGTTCAGCACCTCCAACATCCCAGTGACAGTGGCATTGATCAGCTGTCCCTAACATGGCAGTAGGAAATTCAAACACCTTCAGTTGTGCTGACATGCAGATGCCCTGCAATTCTTGATCTACCCCTGCAGGGTGAAGGCCAACACAATGGCGTATAAATTAGTACATGATAACTCAGGACAATTAACTGTAATTAACTCTAACCCCACCTGTTAATAAGCCTCTTAGAAGGAAGTCCCCCAAAAGTCTCCTAATGACTAGTTTTCATGGGTAAGTATTGCAAGATCATCTCTAAGGCACTGAACTTGGTACAACGTGATTCCTTACATGGAGGCTGTTGATCAAACACAAATTTGATACAGTCACATCTACTGAATCTGACCCTTGGTGACTGGACTAGAAATTCCTAACAATACTTAAAAGCAGTGAAAATATTAATGTTTCAACCAAAGAAAACATTTGAAATGAAGGCTTTGTGTTTTGGGATTCTTGCTTTTCTCTCCCCCTGCCTCATCCCCTTTGATTGGTTGTTGTTTTTCTTGTCTTTTTGAGGGGTTTAGGGGGTAAAGTCTTTTTTTAAGAAATAAACTGTACCAGACTGAAGTGAGATAGAAGTTATTTCTGGTTACAAAGCAACGAAAATGGAGTTTCCAACCACAAAAGAATTTAAGAGAAAATACCAGGGTCTCATCATTTTCTTGTACATTGCTAGATGCAGCCAGTGCAATTGAGAAGAAGATGAAGAAGAGCAGACGGCTGATCATCCTGCTAACACACCAGCTGATTAATTCGAAAGAAGATGCTTATGATCAACACATTGCTTTATACAATGCCCTCATTCAAAATGACACAAAGGCGATCCTTCTGGAAATGGAGACAATTGGGACTTATGGGAATCTTCAGGAATCTCTTAGGTTTATTATTAAGCAGCAAGGTACCATCAAGTGGAAAGAGAAGCACACGGTGCACCCCCAGTCCCCCAATTCTAAGTTCTGGAAACAGGTGAGGTACCATATGCCACTGACACGCAGGTCCTCACACTCGGCTAACACCAGGTGAACAGTCTCAGGGAACAGTGCTGCACTTTCAGGATGGACTATAAGCCCACAACTGTTTTCCTTTCAGAAGGTACATGATTCTACAGTCTGGATGTCTGGCTGTGTTTCTTGAACTTTTTTCAATTCAATTTTTTCCTTCAATTGAGTAACGATAAGGTAGATTGATGGAAGAGGTCTAGGAAACTGAGGGAAGATTTTATAGGCATGAGAGTTCTGTAATGAAGTAATTCTAGATTATGTAGAGAACATGTCACAGGAAACCAAATGTACCTATACTCTTTCTATATATAGTTGTATATATAACAGAAAGTTATGACTGTGAATAACTGAATGCCTTGCAGGTTTACTTCACCTTTCTAATGCCCTCTGTATTATTTGACTAGAAATTACAATGTGTATTTTGCAACTAGAAAATATAATGCTATGCTTTTGTTAACTGTTTTTCCTGACACTTATTCCTTTTTGATTCAATAGTGATACTCACAAGATGAAATGTTATTTTTCCTTAGCATGGATGTAAAGGCTCTTTTGAGACTGATGTGAATACAGCATTTAAAAAAATGCACTGTTAGGTACTTTATATGCATTTTAAAATATTTCATATATCTATTAAAATGAATCTCACACAAAGGGGAAATTTTAAATCTTTCAGGTACAATTACCATGCTGTTACTGTAATTATTATCTCCAGACAGAAATAACATATTAAAATTTAGGATTTTGGTACACTGATAGCATTCCTTTAAGCTACTGAAAAAAATTGTAGTGCTCTTTTATAACATGAAATATCCACCTTTTTTTCCATGCTTTGGCCTCATGTGTAGTTATACTTTCTTCTTATAGGAAATAACCTTAGATGTAAAGGTCAGAGCCAAATCTCCTCCTAGTTCAGGGGAGTATGAACAAGATAATAGAGTTATAGTGTTCTAATAGAGGTATCCCTGCAAACTTTTACCTTTTTAGCTTTTCAAACCCAGGAAATTCTTACTGTCAGAGAAGGCTTAGTTTTCATCTTTAGTCTTGCTACAGAATGGACTTAAAAAGTGAAAATTAGATGCAGAACACTTATTGTTACCTAGTCCAGGATTACAGAACAGGCAAGTTCTTTTCTTTTACTGTAATTTTTTATTGAATATGCATCTTCAGACTTATGGATAGCTATTTGGAGTAGAAAAAATGTGCATAAAATATATGTATAGATATTTTTATACATTCGATTAAAAGATCTATGGCAAACTAGACAGTTTTTCACTAATGAGTTGTCTTTTCAAGTGTTCATTCATTCATCACTCACTTCCCCACAACTATAAAGCATTTAATGTTGCATTTTGTTCTTGCCTCATCAGATTGTGTGCAGTGTTTGGTCCTGTTCCTAAAGACACCTTTGGATAGACCTTACTCTTTCTATGGAGGCTCCACAAAATGGTTTCATGCCAGTGTGAGACTTGGTTTATTCCTACAACACCATTTCTTCCCACAGAGAGAATACTAACACTAAGGCATAGTAAAAACAGGAAAGCCTGTTGCTATAAACTATGAAGATTTTTCACATAAGCTTCTGAGTCAGACAGAATATTCACCTCCAAAATTATCACAGGATAAGTTTTTAATACGGTTTAAGTCCTGGGCATGTAATGAACAAGAAAGGACGATAAGCGAGAATCTTGGAAACGAGAAGCCTAGGATGGATTTTGAAGCTGGAAAGGGATGAGGACAAGGTACAGTGAGGAAGTGCATGGGCTCAGCAATGAGCCAAATTACTCTGAAACATACTGAGGTGCCATTGACTTCTGTAGTCAATGTAGTCATTGTGGTGAAAAACAAACTCACTACATGGCTCTCACAGTGAGGCTACTTTTTTTCAAGTTTCATGGTCAGCCCAGAAAAAAAAAGGAGGAAAATAATTCATATTGTGGTATGCCAGCAGTGGACAAAATGGCCTTGACAGAAAGAAAAGGGGCAAATTCAGAGAGTGGCAAAAAACATTTACAGGACCAGGGGGTGAGTATGTGACTGTAATAATGACTAAAAAATTCTGCAGTTGTCACAGGTTCTTTTGTTATTCCTTGGTGTTTAGTAAAGAAATATGAGATATGCATTAAAACGGATGTCTTTCTACAGATGTTATCATATTCGTAATGTTAGAGAGAAAGCACAAAAAGCACTGTGGAATACTTTTACAACATCATTACAGCATCAGCACCACTGAGGCCACATCAGGAGTCCTGTGCTCAGTTCTGGGCTCCTCAGGAGGAGAGAGGCATGGACATTCTGGAGTGAGTACAACCAAGGGCCATAAGGTTGGTGGAGGGATTGGTGCATCTTTCCTCTGAAGAGAAGCAGAGAGAGCTGGGACTCTTTAGCCTGGTGAAGTCCCTCTGAAGGGAGGGTACAAAGAAGAGGGAGTCAGGCTCTTCCCAATGATGCCCAGTGACAGGACAAGAGACAATGGGTGCAAACCTAAAAATGGGAGGTTCCCTCCAAACACCAGAAAGGTTTTTTTTATGGTGAGGGTGGCCCAGCACTGGCACAGGTTGCCCAGGGAAATTGTGGAGTCTCCAGCCTTGGAGATACTAAAAAACCTCCAGGGCTAGATTCTGGCCCATCTTGAGCAGGGAGGTTGACTAGATAACTTCCAGAGGTGCCTTTCATTCTCAATCATTCTATGATATGCAACTTACAAAGAACCTAGATTTTCAAAAACATGTTTTTGTTTAAAATTGGCTATTTTTACACTAAGAAATCTGCCTTCATGGAATAAAAGAATGACAGTCTACTCTGTGCAAAACGAAACAAAAACAAAACCGAAACAAACAATAACAACAAAACGTCTTCTTTCAACACAGAAATAAATAAATATAGAAATCATAACATAGGAATAAACATAGAAAGCTTATAGAAGATTCAGTTTGGATGCTTTAAACTTAAACTAAACAGCACCAAGGCAATTTTTTTGCTGAATTATATTGTCCACAAAGAGTTTTAATGTTCTTTAGTTTCTGCTCCGTGCTGCTCTGGTTTTGGCACCCCAAGGGACTCTGGAGAGCAGATTTGCTGTCACTTCTTAATAGAGCAGAGTCATCCCGCCCTCTCGTGGGTGAACAGGGACTCAGAGATTCTGACCAGCCAGAAATCCTATTGGTTTGAGATTTGATGTTCCTACAGCTCACATGGTTGTGAAGCCCAAGAAACTGATCACTTAAAGGAAGTTTTTAGAAATTTTTGGAAGCTTTTCTAGCAAGCTATTTATGCAACATCAATTTCGTACATTTCATTGGACAAAGCCTGTTTGAAAGATGATGTGTAAAATTGATAGTATATTCAATTGAATGTACAACTGTATGGTCCTGACTCTTTCAAGGGTTGAAAAACTACAGCTGTTGTTTTAGACACCTATCATGCACATCCAGATGTGTTTTGGACAGTGGGAGGACACTGGATGCCGCATATCTTGTATTGAGCAAGGTCTTTGGCACAGTCTCTGTTAGATAGACAAATCCACAAAAGTGAGCAGAAAAAGAGTGAGACCAAAGTCCCTGTGGGACCAACACGTTGTGATCAGCATACAAACCTCAGCTCCCAGCAAATCACTGGAGGCATCCCTCAGGGAGTGATATCAGTACCAGGACTGTTTAGCACCCTTATCGATAACCTTGACAATGGGACAGACTGCACAACCAATGGATTTTTAGACAGAAAATCAAACTGGGGAGGGATCCTTGACCCACTGGAGCACAGGGCTGCTGTTTTGGACAGCAACAGGCTGAAGAAATGGACTGATGAGAAACTCACAAAGTTCAATCCGAGGCATGTGCAAAGCGCTGCATCTGAGATGGAATAAACCCATTCAGCAACACAGCCTGGAGGTTAACCTAACACAAAATAGCTTTGCAGAAATAGACTGGATGTCCTGGTTGACACTAAAGTGAACGTGATCCAGCAGCGTGTCCTTGTGACTAAGGTGCACTCTGCACCTTACTAATGAGAATGTAGCTGTGGAAAGCCATTATTCCCCAGAATGCAGCATTTGTGAGATCATCTCTGGGGCACTATGTCAAGTTTTGGGCTCCCCAGTGCAAGTGAGGTACTGACATATCGACATCCAGGGAAAGACCACCGAGAGCAAAGATCATACAGGGAGAGGACAAGAGGCCCTGTTTCCACCTACAAGAATCTAATGAAAAGACAGAGAAAATGGATGGAGCCAGACTCTTCTCAAAGGAGCACAGAGATGAGACAAAAAAGTAACTAATTAGAACAGGAGAAATTTATATTACGTATTAGGAAAAAAAATTTCACCCTATGCATGGCCCAAAGCTGGAACATGCACTCAGAGAAGCTGTGGAATGCCCATCCTTGTAAGTGTTTGTGTCTCAGCTGTATGCACCCCAAAGAGGGGCTGGACCAGAGGACTCCCAGAGGTCCCTTCAAACCTGAGTTATCCTGTGATGCTGAGATGTGGAGGAAAGTTTAAACGTGTCCAACTTTGGTATTTTAAAATTTCTGAGAAACATATGAGGCTCTAACGGACACATTATCAGTTTGTAACCTGCTTTTTTGACATCAGGGGAAAATAGTGCTGAAAAACTATTGAATATAACTTAACCTCTGCTAAGAATGAATATAACTTGTATATGGAGATAATAGAAGTAGTTTAAGAATGACTATTGCCAGCTAACAGCAAACAGGTTTTACACCACGGTTACAGGAGTTGGATGTGTTGCAATTCATGATGGAAATAGTTTCAGTTTTTCAGTTAGCACCTCGGTACAGTTTATGTTGGATGGAAAGGAAGATGCGAAAAACTGTATGAAGTAACTGGTCTTCCCTAACTAATTGGCCAGGTTGTCAGAGCTTCGTTCAAAAATCTGTTTTCCAATATTAGTGCAAACTTTCATTTTCATCATGGCATTTTCAAAACAAAAATCTAAGCTGTAGCTATTTTTACTCAAGTTACATATCTATTACCAGGCTATGACTTCTTCGTTAAAATTGTATTAGTCTGAGAACTAAAAAGCGTAAAGTTTATTCTGCTTTCACACATGTTCATGTATCACAGAGCTAGCTATGACATTAGTTGAAAGGACCAATTGAACACAGCACTTTCTGCAATGCAAATTGAACACAGCACTTTCTGCAATGCAAATTAAAGTTCAAAAACTTGAGAGTATTTCAAAAGAATATGAAAGGAATAAATGTGAGAAAAGCTCATGGAAAATATTGCTGTAAAAGAGTGAGTCAAAAAAAGAAGTTTCCAAACTGTCTCTACGAAGACTTATTCTGTGAAAGTTAAAAGCTGATGACATTTTACTTTACCATTTTATTTGTTGACTGCTAAATAGTTTCCAGACTGTCATATAAAATCATTATCATCTTTATGATATCTGCTTTCTTTTAGGTTTGAAAATCAGGTACTAAGTCACAAAATCAAAAGCAATGTAAAGTATCTTGTACACATTTTTAAAGTAGCTATAGTTGTTGGATCCTTAGCTTACTCTCCTGGAATTGTGCTGATTTACATTATCCAGAGGTCTGATTGTTGTTATATACATAGTGTTTCAATCTGTGATGAGGAAAACAAATGAGATGAGACAGTAAAACACTCCAGGGTATCTTTGCTTCACCTCTGCAATGAAAACATACAAGAAAGCCAGCTCTGTGTAATACGTCCCTCCTTTTTTAGTGTAACCTGCTTGTTTTACCTCTAAACTGACCCCTCCTGTTGCAATTGGGAACTTTTGCATTAGCAGTTGTCCTGGGTAAAAAACCCAAAAGATAGCTGTCACCAAGCAAATTTCTGAAGATGAAAAGGGTGATATGCAAACAAAAGAATTCCTGAGGGAATGATTTTTTCCTGCTGTTATCAAGCTAACTTTATCTAGAAGTATAGTGAATCATTGCACAGTACTTAACAGATAAACCATTCGTGTAATTAACAACAGCAAGCATTCATTTACTCTGGAACGGCACTCAAACAGGAAATATGCCTGTCAGAAACCCTTGGTGGAAGCACAGTTCCAACGTATCAACATTTGGCTAACAAGCCTACTCAGCTAATGGCATGATGGCTTATTTAGAAGTGAATACATACACTCACTTTGCAGTAATGGAACTACAAAATGTTTCATGTCTTGAAAGTTCTCATTATTCTCCCCCTGAAGGGGATGGTAGCACAGAAAAAAGTAGCACCCAAATGGGGACATTTCTCATAAAAACAATGTAGAATCTTGTCTTTTGCCTTGTCTCTTTTCCTATGATGTGTTACAAACACATCATGGTTTGTAATTTTTTTTTTTTGTGAGACGTTATTTTTTTTTCCTTTTTTTGGTGTGTGTCTTTTGAGGTCTTTGCAGAATATCAGCCTTTCAGTTTTAGCTCTTTGCTCGTCCTCATTCTCAAACCAGGCAGCGAGGTGGGGAGGAAGCTGTAGCAGAGATAAAAGTCGATATACTCAGCCCGATATACTCGTTCGTAGCATTCCGTCCTACCTCCACCACACTCCTTGGAAAAGAGTCCCGCAATGGGCGTTCAGCGGAAAAGCGGAAGAAAAGGCGTTTCAGCTAAAGACAACGGAAGACATCACCTCCTTACGGCTTTTCGTCCCCTGGAAGGTTGTGAGAGGGCAGGGGCACACACACCCACCCCCTCACCTCCCGCACCCCTCTCCGTCTCCTGGAAGTTGATTATCACCCCCTCTGCTCTCGGGGCGCACCTCTGGGTTTCCGAGGGCCGAGTGGCAGCACAGCCCCCTCGCCAAGCCGGGCAACACGGCCGCTGCTCCGCTCTGCGCCGGGCGAGCTGCCTCCCTGCCGCGCTGCAGCCAGGTAGGGCCGGGGCAGGGCAGGGACAGGGGAGGGGCAGGGGCAGGGCAGCGGGCTGGGGAGAGCAGGGGCAGGGACAGGGACAGGGACAGGGGAGGGCAGCGGGCTGGGGCAGGGCAGGGGCAGGGC
>VZTA01007276.1:43322-146473 GCA_013398855.1 Mohoua ochrocephala | reverse complement strand
AGGGGCAGGGACAGGGCAGGGGCAGGGCAGGGGAGGGGAGGGCAGCGGGCTGAGGGAGGCAAGGGCTGGGCGCGGGCAGCTCCTTCTCCCGTCCCTCGCAACCGAGCGCCTGCCACGGTCCAGGGTATCCCTGCGGGTGTGCGGGGGCCGCCCACGCTGGCCGAGGATCGCTCCGGGACACCCTTCCCGTCCCCAACCCTGCCCGTCCCCAGCCCTGCCCGTCCCCAACCTTGTGTCTCCCCCACCCTGCCGCGCTTCCCTGTCCGCGGCACTGCCCGGCGCTCCCCAGAACCACCTGGCTCGGACACCTCTCTCCGGGGTCCGTGGTGTAATTTTTCCTTGTTACAGAGTTGTCATAAACAGGTTAGCCCTGAAAATGGCTTATTTCAACTCACAGTCCCTGTCGCCGTCTCTGGGCTGTCCGCAGCCCTTTCTCTCACACCTGGGTGGCTTTGGAGGAGAATGGACTCCTTCAAAGCTGTTGTAGGCGGCAGGAGCAAAAGATTATGCCTAAAACATTTATGTATCAGCTCTCAAATGCCTCATTTAGAAAGAATATTAATATTAAAGACTTGCTCTTACCTTTCCATTAATGCCAGCAGAAATGAATTTCTCACACCTCCCTTTTCTGTTTTCCTTCCTGCAATCAACTGTTCTCTTTCCTTTTTCAGAAGGTTTTTGAAACTGAAATATCTATGTATTGACTCTCTGAGAGAGACAACTCTCTGTTTCAGTGATGAATGAGACTCAGAAGAGTTGTAAGTTCAAGTTGCAGCTCTCTGGAGTTTGGAAGACTCCCTCTCCATCCACTTTCCACCTGGCAAGACTTGCATAGTGAGTAAACAGCTTTGCTTATGTTCTTTGAAATTAAGACAGATTTTCATTTTTATGAAGAAATTGCAATCCTGGCAGAATGGTGCTTGGATCTAGTATGTTTAAGACAACTGTTTGTTAAATATTTTTGTTTTCTTCATGAATGCTGTGCAAATTATGGCACTGTGTGGTAATATTTAGAAAATACTTAAATTCCATTCTTAAAGAGGGAAGATTAGTGCTTTCCTCCCTTGACCCCAAGGTGATTGTTAGAGCAGTCTCATGTTCAGAAGACTATGTTGTGTTTTTCTTAAGAAAGGAAGTCACAACCCTTCAGGACCAAATGGAGTTTTCCAAAAGTGTTGATCAAAATGAGTTACTTGTCCAAAATAGAGGATCAATCACTTCAGCCCCACTTCATTCCAAAATCTTCTGGTGATTCTAGAAAAGTGGGGAATAATTTTACTGGTGCTTAAATATACACAGTTTTCTAATTCATGAAATATTGGTAATGCACTTTACAGAATTTAAACTTTCAGTTTGTTTAAAGTTTTTGTTGGTTTCACAGTGGCACAAGCATTTTTAAGAACCATATTTTATTATTAAAAAGCCATCAGTGGTTTTAAACATGTATAAAATTTATAAAATGTACTTAAAGCTATTGTCACTTTGAGCCTTATGACAAGTGGTAATTTAATCAATTTTCATTGAAACTGTCATTTCCCTCTATTGCTTTAGCATTTTATCCATTAATATTTCTGTACTCCTTTATTAGGCAGAGAATTTTTGCTTTTACTTTAAAATAACTCTCATTTTTTTCTGAAAGTTAAAAATCTTATTCTGTTTCTCCAAGATTCTCTTTGTATTAGCTGACTTTCACTAAAAGCATTTTTCTTTATTTTCATGTTTTTTTCCCCCTCTCCTAACTTTTCATTGAAGAGTACTCAAACTGTATAGCTCAAATGTAAACACTTTTAGCCTACAGCGAACAATTTCAGACAAATTGATCAGGTTCAATAGCAAAGAGAGAGTAAGGTTAAGGTCCTGTGTCTTGCTTTTTACTAGTTGTGAATCTCAAACCTGGTCATTACAAAATAGCTTCCATTATACTGCGGGCATTCAACCAAACTTCCACTGTGTGCTGATTTGAAACACCAAGAAAGAAGTGGATTTAGAATTAAAAATCTGGTGATAAATAATTTTATCTTTATGTAGTGGATCATAGTCTTGTAGTCTCTTAACAGCTGTATTTCTTCTGAATGTGGTAGGATAGAAAAGGAAAACAAAATTCAAGAAATTAAAGAGAGGGGCCCTTCTTTCCTTCTGAAGTGTAGGAGTTTGAATCTCCATGTGTAATAAGGAACTGAAATTACTTGTTCCAGTACTCATCATCCAGTTTCTTTTAGGTTTCTAAATCTGGATTTGCCTACCAGGCTGTGTGAAAAAAGGGATGTGAAACACTTTCTTCATCTTCTTATAGTGCTTTATGGGATGATGGCACACTTGTAAAGAACTGAGAAGAGAGATAAGAGAGGGAGAGCAGCTACACAGTTCGGTGTCGCTCTGGAACACTGTGGGCAATGCAGTAGCCTCCTGCCTCCGGACTCTTCAGGTCACAGAAACTTTCTGACTGTAAATCTGCAGTGTCTTACAACAGTAAGTTTGTGCTTTCTCAAATTGCAATAGGTTTACTTAATAAAAAAGAAATGAGTTGCTAATGAGATTTCTTTTGGCAGATCTCTCAGATCTCTGAAATATATCCCATGTGCGTGTGTGTCTCAGTTGTCCATCCATGTTTGGGTTACACTAAGCAAGGTTATCTGTTTTGGATTCAGGGGTTGAACTGAGCTGATTGTGTATCTAACCTGTCTGTTTTGTCAGCAAAACTGAGGCAGAGTCTCAGGAGTAGCTCTGTCTTTGGTTGCTGGTTGACCTGCTGTTCTGAGGAACCTCAGAAGATGCTCCAAGCTGGTCTTGTTTAGTGGTGTTTTTCACTTGCCTTTGAAACACTGGTGACTACACATGAAGCAATTGAATATAAGCTGCTTCATGTCCTCCCCCTCAGTGGAAATGTTAGCACTCTTAGCTGGTGCTTATTGCCTCCACAGACCAAACCGTGAGAGAAATTACGTGTCTCATTGTTTTCCAACAGGCTCAAAGTTAGCCATCAACATATCCAATCTGCAACATTGTGCTGTTCTCATTGAAGGCAAGGGAAGTTTCCACTTGCTGTTTCTACAAGGTCCAGTCTTGCAAAGTCATTCTCTTTGTGGAGAAGAAAAAACACTGTCCTGTCCTGTGGTAGGTGTCTCCTGGCTTGGGATTTGAGTGCTTTTGTAATACTGCAAAATGCATGTATTAAATAAGAAAATGGAAGAAGGAAATCCTGCGGTGCTTTCTGAATTTCAAATTCAAAAGAATTTAATTGCAAAGAAAAATCTAGATACATTACCTAATGTATGAAAATAGCTGTTATGATAAAAATATGTGACTTCCCATTTGGAAATCCCTCTTCAGCACCAGGCAATAGTTACACTGCTCACATGCTCTAAGGAATGTTTCACTGCACTTGTGATGAACTGTGAATCTGGTTTTTTTCTTAGGCTTTCAGAACAAGCAAGAGCAATTTAGTTTCAATTTTTTTTGGAGAAGAAGTGAGAAGTAACTCAAGAAAATGACTCTGATGATTTTTTTGGTAATGTTTATCATGGAATCTGCCACTGGTAAGTAAAAGTCTTCAATTCAGTAACAGAACCTTCAAAATGTGTGCCAGCATCTTGACAGTTGCTTGGAGTAGGACAAGTTTTGTGTTTTGCAGCCAAGAACAAAAACTTAAAGGTTTGGCAATTTCAGCCCAGCTCCAGACTTGGGAAATTTGGTCCCGAACACCAAAATTACAAAATGAAAAAGCAAGGACGCTACCTGGCGAAACCTGATGATGTTGTATGTGACCATGGCTGTGTGAAGAGACATAGCAAGCAAGAGAGAGAGTCTGCTTCTTTTTGTGCCATTCAGAAGTGTGGTCACAATAGTTGCTAAACAACAATAATCTCTGAGAACCTCAGGAGAAAGAGAGACTGAAGGTTGATTTTATTTTTGACTCTTAATGCTAGATCATGGTTCCTTTTCTGTACTTTTTGTGACTTCTGTATGCAAAAGCAAATTTGGGAAATTTGTTCGGACAGACAGACTTGAAGACTGAATTTTACACACGTAATCTCATTCCAAGGCAACTTTCCAAAGATATCTGAAGTTTTTCAGAAATATATCTACATAATGATTCAGTTTTAATTAAGAAGATGAGGAAATGCAAATGTTAATTTATAGGATCTGTGCTTTTATCTCAGACATATTTGTCAAGTCAAACCATATGTGAAGAATTTCTCCTTTCTCTTTCCATTTGTGGGAGTTGCTTTACTGTAGAGGGAGGCCAGATTCTGCCCTTTAAGCCGATTTGATTCTGACACTGTGGAACTCATGCGAAAGAATCACAGAGATAGGGAAATGTCCTTTTATTTTCAGCCCTCTTTTTCTTCTGGTGTTGCTTTGGTAAGATAGAATAAAGGCTTGGAAAACTGAGTTTTTCAGAAAATACTGCAGGAATAAATAAATACATGCTGCCAGACCACTTTGCTGAAAGAATTCTCTTTATAAGATACCAGCAGCACAGCAAATCACTTTAAAGTCAGGTTAATGTAATTTTCTGAAATAATTACTTGGCTTCTTAATGTATCTTTTTCCCCCTTTCTCTGAAGAGAAACTGTGCCCCCTTCGTGCCTCCATTGATGTTCTAGAAGGGGAATATTTTTTCCTTTGTTACCTTGAGTCAAGGCAAGAACATTCTCAGGAAGAAGCATACACAGTAAACTGGTACAAAGAAAGTGCTGGAAAGCAGCAAGCGGTAAAGGAAACACACAGAATTGTTTCACAAATGAATTTTCTGGAGTTTTGGCCAGCTGAACTCAGCGACTCTGGGAATTACTCTGTCATTCACAGGTGGGTACACATCAGAATGCGTAAACGTCTTGCCTGTGCACATGTCTATGATGTAGATAATTTCTTTGTCTTGTTTTGTATAGCTAGTGGCATCCATATAAAAGGGGCTCAGGGAACTGCATTAACTGCAGTGTCATTTCCCACTTCATTTCACAATGACTATCAAGGTGGACCTGTAATATTTACAAATATCTATAAGGAGTTTCAGTCTTTTAAATGTTCTGTAAACCTTTTGATAAGGCAGGTAGCATTTTTGCTGGCTTGTGATTAATTACCTAAGCAAAATGAGTGTCAGACAACCCTTCTGTCCACTGCATTTGCTTGTCTTCTTCCCCAGACTTGTTCTTGCTTGCTGTGTTGAGTGAATCTCATGCTGTGAGGCTTGCCAAGTCATCTCACTGTATAGTAAAGATTAAACACAGCATAGCTAAACTCTGCTTTCTGTGCAAACCTTTGCCTGCATGAAGCCACTCAAAGAACAAATGAAATAATTGGATTTGATTTCTTACTGCTGTAGAACATCATGGGTTAAAAGGAGAAACAAGAGTGGGCCTCAGTTATTTGGTGGCAATATTCTGTGGAAAACCTTGAAAGACTAAGGGACTAAATCAAAGGTTGGCTGCACAGAGTTCTCATGACTAATTTGCACTAAATCCATAGTTCAGCATTTACAGTTGAAACGACAATTCATTTGAAGCAGATTACCTTGCATGTAATGATTTGTGCTGTTCTCCAAGTAATATTTTTAAGGTTCTAGCCAGGTTTGTAAAGGTTGTGGGACTGTGGACACTGGAAAATGCTCTCCACGTTTTTCCAGAAATATCACAGGCCCAAGTTCGATACTTTACAGTTCTAAGCTAGACTTCAATTGTTGACTTCCAAGTTAACTTGGAAGCTGAAAACTTCTTGTTTTATTTTTCCGTGTATCATTGCTATCATCTCCTTATTCATATTATTTTAAAAAGTAGTGAGTCACGGTATATGAAATGCAAAATATTTTTAATTATAGGGTAACTACTGAGAATAATTTATTCATCTATTTTAAATTCAAGAGAATTTTCTTTAGGGATGATGAATATGGTAGTTTGTCTAGTTTGTTGTGCAGTTTTGTTGTGTTGTCTACATGGTCACTTCACAAAAAGAGCTATTAAATCTAAAAACTCACTCTAATGCCACCTAATCAGTGGCACAAAATGCAGACTGACTAATTTTGGCACGGGGAAAGATAGGTGGAGGTCATACCTGAATTGCCAGGCTGCTAAGGAGACTGCCATAAGGAGTCTAAAATACAGGACAGAAGAGAAGAGAGCTATGATAACCCCAGCCTTAATCCGCGATCATTGTGGTTTTCTGTTTATTTTAAGGACTTGGAGTAATGACAGTAAATCCACAGTAAACCACAAGAATTCTATGAAATTATTATGAAAAAGTGTAAACTTCAAAACTGAAGGAAACAGCCTTACATATAGAAGAAGGAGATAACAGGAAAAGTGAAACTATTAGAATGAAGTTTGTTAAAATAAGTAATTGTGGGAGAACACGAAAATATCAGAATCCTTTATGAAATGTCTTGATTTACTCATTTGCTTAAGAGAGAAACTCAGCAAAAAAGTCTTGATTACGTCAGAGCATTCATTTGGAATTGAGAGTTTTGATTTTCTGCTTTTTTGTCTTGTCTTCTAGAGCTATGTTAGCAGCTACATTTTAAAAATCAGTTTTGAAAGAAAGTATTTTTGTTTTGAGGAAAAAATGTCTTATTCTGAAACCTCTTCTCTTCTCTTCTCTTCTCTTCTCTTCTCTTCTCTTCTCTTCTCTTCTCTTCTCTTCTCTTCTCGTTTCTTTTCATTTCTTTTTGTTTCTTTTCTCCTGTATGAATACTCATTTTTCTGTTAGGATTAGAACGATGCCAGAATCTTACAATCCTCCTGTGGGAACTCTTCACAGGTCTCACTGCTGGAGCAATAGGCATAAGGGGATGTTTTTCATGGGATTTTAATGGGCTCTTGGGCTTAGTTTATATGATGGATCTCACTATTGGCAGGCATATTAAATGAGTTACATTTCAGCAAATACAGAAGATTATTGCAAAAATTGTTTTCTGCAGAGACAGAGGACTTTTAGTAGCCTCTATAGGGAAAGATTGTGGGCTACTGTGGACTACTGAACTGCTTTAAGATTTAATAAGAATGACTGAGTGGAATTAGTTTAATTTCAGAGTATTTCTAGGAGGTTAAAAATTTTACTTTTGAAAGAAGGTATGCTAAGTATATTTTTATTTATCTTTTTAATTTTCAACTATTTAATTTAGAGATAGGTAAGCTATCCAGGAAATAATTTTTAGAGTACTAATAGTGTTTAGGCAGTTTCAATGAACAATATGACAGTTACATATACTGCAGATTTTCAAGAAAAGAAGACAACATGTTGACAGATTTTGCACACGAATTAAACCTAGGCTTTTTTTCTGCTGTGTTACAACTGACAATGTGCAAGAAGCAAGAGGCGAAAGTGATGTAACAATGTTTTTATGGTGTTTTAACCACTTATTTTTTTACTTAAAGAGGAATCAGAAGGTTTACAGTTAAACTAGAAGTGTCCTGCTGAGACATACATAGCTGAAGTGTGCCTATGTGTGTGTGGATGTGTTCACATGTGTTTGTTAGTACACTCGACTTAGGATGTGAATTCAGGAATCAATGGACATCACCTCTAAGCCTGAATGTATCCCTCTTCAACAACATTCTTGAAAATAAAAATTTCATACGTGCTTGTAGTGAGTGTGGAAAGCAGAAAAAACTGTGTCTCAGGTCTTTGGAAGGATTTGTAGTTTGTATGGGTTTTTTTATAGCCTGTATCCTGTGGTTGTCAAAGAGAAAAACAGAATACAAAAAAGCAGGTCATCAGGTTGCTCTGTTTTGGTGACCTTGAAACTGAGGGAACTTACAGGTTCCTGAAAAAACCCTCAAACTACAAAGAACCATGATAAACACATGATCAATTTCAAAATCCTAATATTGCTCAAATTTTCAATATGTTTAGAACAGTTGAAAGCCATAGGAGCATACATTTAGAGTTAATACTGCAATTTGGAAAGCAGAGTGACAGTTTCTGCAGTAGATTGAAATATCGAGATAGCACTGGCTTGTTGCAGTGAAATAGCTAAGGGATGACTTGGAATTGGGTATGTATCCAGTAAATTTGGTTTATATTCTCTAAGGGCTTTCACTTCCCTGTATCATCTTCTGAGTCAAGCTAGATTTTGTTGTTCGTTTTTGGTGGGATTGTTGGGAGGAGATTGAAAAGCTGTTAAAACAGAAATGGTTTGTTCCTGACAAAATATCACTAAAGACTCTCAACAAGTAAAAACCAGGATAAAAATATAACAATTCAGACAGTAGCAGTTTAAAAAATACAACTAAATGTTTTTCTGGGTTTTTTTAAATGTTGAAAACCATTCTATATGGCAGACAACTAGAAATTATGTAAGACAAATTCATCTTTGTTTGCATAGGTATGGTTTTAATACCTTCCAGGGACATTCTCTTTGCCTGATTTTGGCTCATCAGGTAGAATATCTTGATCCAATTTGAGTGATTTCCCCAAATAGGATCACAGAAGAAAGCCTCTGTGGAGTGACAGTGCTGGGGAGAACATGTGGCTTTATGGACCATTTTCTTTCATCTCTTGAATTTAGAGAGTAAAATCATGTGCATTTCATGGCTAGATCTGTAATTACTTCTCTGACAGTATTCAGATTAGTAGAGTGATGCCTGAAGAAACACACAGACTCAGTGGAATTGATTGGAATTAATGTTTATGTCTGCACCTAAACTTATCTTAGGTACCTTTACTGTCAGGGAGAGAGAGGCCTTTCTGGGCCACAGATTATCTTGTCCTAAACCAAACATATAAAATAAGTCATATAAACTGCACTGTAACAGGGTGACTACTGACTGTGGTCCCACTGCTGACTGTGATTGGTAGCTCTGATTTAAATGTGTAAATATGATATTGAAGAATAGGTGAGAAGGACTCCACCCATCGTGAATGCCCATGCAAGCTTGTCTCTGAAAAGTTTTGGTAAGGCTTTTCCTGTTTGTAACAGCATAGGTAGCTGATTTAGAAACCAAACCATTATGTTGTGGTTTAAAGAGTCAATTGCAATTATGAGTAATAAACATCTCAAGTGAGTAAGGAGAACCTGTGTAGCTTGAGAAAGGGCTACAATGCAAAGAGGGTGAGCAGAGTATATAAATACATTTGTTTGGGGAGCTTAAAAAGCAGAAAAGAAACAACCCAAGACTTGGTCTAAATTCGTCATAAAAATGATGTCCTAATAGCTCTTCTGTGTCCTGTACACTCACAAGGCATGTCAAGAATGGTGTTTAGCTGATGTACTCAGCAGGGATGCTTCTCCATTCCAACTGCATTGGCCTCTTGGCCTTTCTCATTGAAACGAGTCTTGACTGGTTGCAGTTCTGGAAGCAATTCATTTTTCTTTTCTTGGAGGCAGAAAGATTCAAACATATTTATGAAGATATGACTGACACTGGAGGGAAGTGCTCTGTGATTGCTGCATTTGCTTTGTCAGGCCCTGCTTGTTCAGAAAACAAATGAGAGCTTTATGCACTAATTGCAAAATCTCGCCCATTAACTGACAGAATCTCACCCGCTAACTGACAGCAACATATGGCTTTCTCTTAAGCTCTAACTTTGCCAAATTTAAGTCAAAAGTCCTCTAGGTTCTTTTCCCTTGGTAGTCATGTATTTGGATATATCAGTGAAATAACAGCTATAATCTGATTCTTTCAAGGAATATATGGATAGAACTTAGTAGATCTCTAAATGACAATGATCAGCTCCTAGATACTCAAAAGAGGTATTTTTTGAGCGTATTTGTGTGATCTTTTCTAGACACTGCATGGGATGTGATGCCTCTGCTGCAGAAGTGGTAGTTCCCGACTCTTCCAGTCAGCCTGGGGTGCTCAGCTACTGTAGATCTCTGAGCAGTGCAGACTCAAAGACAAAGAGATGCATCCTTTCCAAAATGCCTTGTTTTGCAGACATGCTTGAATCCATAAATGATGCTGTAATTCATGAGACTCGTGGAGTTTACAAATATTTCCAAAATATTAGTGACTGTCTGCAGAGTATCAAACAACGATTAATGTTGCTTTATGAACAATATCAGAGTTGCCTATCTTGTTACTTATTTTACAAACATATTTTTCAGTTATGGCTTTTAACCTTAGCAACACATAGGAAATTAAACCTGCAAAATCTTTACGTGATTCAAGGTCCAAAATTCTTTGATGCTCTCATGTAACTGTTCATGATGTCACAGAGTGTTGGCATCCTTGTTCAGGTCAATGTCGCATATATTGTCCTGTTCCATAGATGTAATTGTATTGTCAAATGTTTTGTGATAGTGCATTTAGTTAAGGTAACCTGTTTGGTTAAAGGAAATAACACTTATTTGGGAGTGGGAAAGTATAAAGGGCAATAAAAATAATTAGGTCACTGTAGATGTACTTTTTACCTACCAGATGTATTTGAGAATTTATTTGTATTTTGTAACTCACTAAGGTGCATAATTTTAAAAAAGCTCCTAAAACTGATTTTGCTTTATCTTTTTTTTCTTAGCAATGGAAAACAAAATTTAACAATTCAGAAATGGACCTTGAACGTACTTGAAAGAAATAAAAGCAGCTGTTTCAACAAAAATCATTTAACTACAGAAATTAAAAGTTCTGGAACTGGTCATTCACTGAAATGCAATGATTTGTCTGTCTATGAAAATGACAGCATAACATGGTACAAGGTAATTACCGAAACAGTGTCACTCAAATCATTGCCTATACAAACAAAACATCTAATTGCAGGAAATATTAATTGCAAACAAATTTTTAGAAGCATCTACAAAAATAGTAAAGCTTTAATTTCTCATGGGATTGGGGGAAAAAACTTTAGACAGATACACAAAACAAAGTTTTTGTCTGCCCTCAGATTTGTTAAAAAAATATACCTGTTTCAGAAGTTATTAAACTAGTAGTTTGGAATGATAAAAGATCTGACGTGCATGTCTGTTTGCTGATTTAGGCAGCAGCTGGTTTAGCCAGCTGCTACTTTGCTGAGACAGATATTGTACTGATGCTAAATGAGGTGCCAAGATTTTTATTTTACAGTTGGCATGTACTTGTAAAGTAATTGCAAACTTTTCAATTTTGCTGTTTCTGAACACTTTTAAAGTGTGTAACAGATCCAGTACTGTTCATTTTTGGCAAGTCATCACTTTGAGGAGTGCTCCTTGTTCCTCTCAGGTCTCCTGGTGACAGATCCTGTTCACTCCAAGATCAATCAGTTTCAGGAAGGGATTTTGACTGATTTGGTGCAGGCATCTGGAGTAACCTGGCAAGAACGAGCCACAGCCCTATTTTCTTGTGTTTCAGGGCCTGGGAGGATGGGACCATTGATGGATGGTCCCACAAGTCGTTATGTTTTCCTCAATTGCAATGTTCTCAACTTCTAATGGGTTAAGTGTTCAAATGTTGCATTTAAGTGACCATGAGTGAAAATTGGGTCTGCGCCTCTTTTGGGTCAGACACATGCTATTGAGATAGTGAAAAGGTGATGGTGACACTTGTTTCAAAAAAACCTCGTAAGTTCTTTAATGTTTTGAATGCATGTTTGCTACAGAATAGTATTTTCTGGTTTTATTGATGCAGGACTGCAAGAACTATGAACATGAAACAGAGAGGGAATTAAATTTTAAAACCTTAACAGTACAGCACTCTGGGATATATACCTGTAAAATTTTAATCAGTCATGAAGGAAGGCTATACCACAGCACAAATACAATTAAACTTGTGGTAGAAGAAGGTAAGAAAGCTTTCTAAAATTTTGAAGCATACTTTTTGGTTCCCTTTACTGTGGAGATTTTTAATTGCCATTCTCATTTGATAAATAGATACCAGGGGGAACAAGTCTTGTAATCCGAACTTCTTCAGAACAATTTGAGAAGTAAAAAAGAAGAAGTTAAGATGAAATATTACCAGTAGTCTTGGAAAATGTATTTAGTATGTTTTCTCTGCAGTTTTATTTTTTTTTTCAAAATAGCTGCTCTAAGTACAAACAAAGTCATGCAAAGTCTAAAGTCATACAAACTTACTAAGAATTTTGCACAAGAGCCTTTCCAACCATTGTAAATTGTACTCTGTATATATATATATGTATGTGTAAAAAATTCAACAAGACATACTGGGTTTTAAACTACTCAGTAACACCAGAATCCAGATATTCTGTGAATTCAATGGAATGTTTGTGATTAATTTTATATATAGAGCAAGTATGTAACTTTTACTGTGGAAGAATGTGAGTAAGGTATTACTTCAATAGCAAGACTTCTATTTTAGATGCACCAGAGGCTGTAACTTTGGAGATAGTTGGACATCATGAAGAAATTGAAACAGAAATAGGTATGAAATTATTAAAAAAAATTCTTTGTGGTAGCTACTCCACCTACATGCTTTTGTTCTGATTTCTTTATGGTTGATGGTCTGGATAAGTGTAACCAAACTAAGAATTGTCTGTGCATCATCCTGTATCTGATCTAACCTCACAACTGGTAATGTTTTGCCTAGTGTATTGCATGATTGATATACAAGTACACTAAATGTACCCTTTCACAGAGGCAGAAGCTGAGGCTGCTGCTATAACCTGCGAGAGAAAGTGGTGATGGTGGTAAACCCTCTCTCCATAGCTTTCTTTTGTAGAGAGCAAACCCCGTGAAGCAATGTGGAAAAGATGTATGGTTTACTCGGTGAACAGCTGTATCAGTAATCCCCTTGATACCTGATGCAGTTGAGAATGTTATTCTTCAGGGAAATGAGAAGTGTGAGATGTGACAGTCCTGGCAATGTGTGCGTGAAGATCTGTATTGTCAAGAGACCTAACCTGTGCTTCTAGCTGGAAGTAGGTTAGATAAAATGTTCTGCAGGCTTCACACGGTCTTGAGCAGGACCCACGATTCTGTGATCGAGGCTGTAATTAATTTTTAAAACCAGAAATTTACCTGTCTTTTTCCTCTCCTGTGCCTGAGGGTTTCTCTCTTCTTGTTACCTAATCCTTCCTTTCCCAGTCTATCTCCTCTGTGGCTCATACCATTTGCTCATCTAGGACCTCAGATGCTAATTTTCCTTCCTTCCTAGCAATACTGCTTGATAAGTCCTTTTACCAATGGTAGTACCCCACTCCTATGATGCCTCATGCCTTCCAACCTCCCAGTATACTTGTCCTCCTCGTTACTGTGCTTGTCCCAGCCCTTAGAAGTTAGCAGGGTTTGGCATCAAATGCTTATGAACTATCAGTCTTCCATCCTTTATCTGCCTTGATAAGATCATTTGTTAAGGTCATTGAACTACCTTCTGAGTGATGAGACAGATGGCACGGTGGAGAGTGAGGGGAATTTAGGACGAGCCAGGTCCATGATCTTTAAAACCTCTCCTTTTTTAGGATGGTGTTCTATGATATTTTCCTCCAAATCGCTGTGGCGTATGGTGAAAATGCTAGAGTTTCAAGGTCAATGGTACTAGAAGGTTAGGTCTGTGCAACTGTAATTTGGATTTCTAAGGTCTGCATCTAAGATGGCCAGATTTTCAGCTACATCTTGCTTTGAAGGTTCTGGAAATATCTGATAAATCTTGAGAGGTCAGTTTTGTGTGCTCTTAGAGAATTGCTTGGCAGGCCTTGCTTACTGGAAAGTATTTGTGCGTGATGGCCTGAACGAGGACTAACGTGTACTTTTCCTGGCTTAATAAAGAGCATTCTGGATGTGTTCCCTGGAAATGATGCTGGAATAGCCTAGGAATTGTGAAATTGCAGCTAACTTCAGGTCAAGCTTCTTGTAACAGAGTTTAAGAAAAATCACTCTCCAGAGCTGCAGTCTTCTGCCCTTATTTTTTCCAAGTGTACAGTTGTTCTTTTAGTTTTGCAGTTTCTTAAAACTTTTGAAACTTTATGGGGTGGTTCCTGTCAGTTACAGTTAGTGTTTTGAAATGGGACAAGTAGCTGACTGAGTAAATGACTTGTTCTTGTACTCAGGAATTTCCATTTGTGATACTGAGATGAGAATTTGTTCTGTGCATGTTCAACCTGGGCTTTGGCTTTATTGAGTAAGCATAAATAGTTTACCTATTATAATTAATTGTTGTAATTCCCCTTACCAGTTACTTACTTTTACCTGGCCCTGCAGCACTGATGATAGGTTGTCCTCTTCTGTTCTCAGCCTGCAGAACACAGTCTAGTTTATAGAATCATAGAATATCTCAAGTAGAAGGGACCCATAAGGATCAAGTCCAATTCTCTTTAGTTCTCTAAAGCCTGAAATTATCAGGCCCATTTAAACTCACCTGGCTGTGATGATTTATCTGAAAGAATGCAATGGATGACTGTCACTCTGCAACAGTGCATGACTGCTGAAGTCACCACCAGTGCAGGTGTAACACCTGTGAAACATTGAGCAGGGGCTGTGAAATCCAGAAAGGAGCACAGCTCATAGGATATGTTTCCTGGAAAGCTGACATTTTGCTGCACTGTGTACATGAATACTACTTCTCACTAGATCTTCTCATGTTATGCTTTTTTTGTAGGTAAAGAAGAGATACTGAATTGCACAGGTTTCTTGGGTTATTATATGCAAGAAGATGCCAGCCTCTACTGGTTAATTAACCAAACATTTCCAGAACAATGCACAGGTATCCCTGAGAATGAACCTTCAATATGTGAAGAAGAGTTCAAAAAATTACAGTAGGTTTCCTGAAAATGCTGCATTTAGTATGTGATAATGCCCTACGCTTTGTGGAGCTGCAAATCCAGTAAAACCACAGTCTGAGGGTTTTCTTTAGAACCTTTTCCTCAAAATCTGCCTCTCAGGTGGTTGTAGGTTTCTGTACAGATAGGGTTGCTAACACCATTCCTTGTGTTGCAGGCTGGGAAACAAGTTCTATGTCACAAGGCTACTACGGATTAAAAAAATAAGAGATGAGGACATGCATCATAATTTCACCTGCATGTTGCAAGCTGATGAAGGCACACAGATAAAAATAGTAAAACTGAAGAAAGGTATGGCATAATCTAGAAAGAATTTATTAATTATTTATTAGTTAATTTTATTAATTATTACTCATGCCAGCCTTCTCAATCCTGAGGGCAGGGTACTCATTTCAAAGCACCACTCCAAATATGTCTGTCTGCTTATGAAGGCCCTCATCCATCTGGTGCTGGACATAACAACCCCTGGGTGATTCCTCCTGTTCTCAGACAGGGGCAGGAGGAGTCCAAAGCAAAAGAAATACAGACTACAGTGCGCATGTCTTGACTGTGCCTTCATAAAAAAATCACAAAGATTAAAGTGTTAAAAATCTGCATTTGGAAGTAAAAAACCCAAAGATAAAATAATAATAATAATAATAATAATAATAATAATAATAATAATAATGATGATGATGATGATGATGAAAAAGAAAAGCCTGAAAGAGACTAGAGTGAAAAAAAATACAAGAATATCTGACCAAAGAGATTAAAGGGGGCATTAAGGACTTATGGATGGGACTGAGAGAGGAGTGAAAGGTAGATAATAAGAGGAAATAATAAAGAACCTGAAGGAAACTCATCACAAAAGTGTGTGACAGTCATTTTGGGATGCTGCACATCTATGAGGATCTGTAGTGCCAGTCTTGGTCTTGCATACCCTGCACACACATAAATGAACTGTATGTGATTGTGTGCAAGATTGTTTATCCAGTTTTTAGAGTAATCCATGTTGTGTAGTTTCTCTTTATATCAGGACTAGTGACGTGCATACGTGCTTGAAGCATTAGCAGGAAAGGATTCCCATCATCATCGCGATTTTTTGGAGATGATTTTTAGGTGCCATCAGTATTGGATACAGTAATCTTGTCATATAATACTCTTTGTTAAGGCTATAACTTGCTGCTTTTCTGTTTTACAGGGAAGACCCAAGACCTGCCTGTGCACATATTTACCACTGGAATGGTCCTTGCTGTGCTATTTCCATTTTTTGCTGTAGCTGTGGTGTTTGTGTTTGTGATGTTTAGAGTCGACTTTGTTCTATTTTACAGAAATATATGCAGAAGAGATGATACTGCTGGAGGTATGACTTTGCTAATGCTGACATTGAAATAAGTGTATTGATTAAAAAATATTTTCTGGTAGGTTCTATAAAACAATCATCTTTGAGGAAGATAAAAAAAATTATCTTAAATCCAGGAGCGGTGTGAGAAAAAACAAGGAATATATAAAAGAGAACTCGATGGTCAGGTGCTAAAGTGTGTTTGTTGTATACGTGTGGCAATGGCAGCAGATAAATACAGTGAAGAAGCTGTCTCTGGAGCAGGCAGTGGAGGGGATGTCAGCTGTTCAGATGAGCTCTGTTCTGACATTTTCTTCATCACAAAAGTTGGTGGGGGTGTAGAGGTTTGCATTTGTCTATTTGTGAAGAGGATGAACACTCTGGAGTTGTCAGATGGATAGACTGACACAGTTTTTTTTCACCTCACTGTTGCCCTTCAGTAGGTGAAGGTTACAATGTTCCCTTGACTGCAGAGGCCATTGCATGTTTATAGGTTTGTCACTACATGCACTGAAGGAGAGCAGGAGTGCACACTACCAATGTCTTACCAGGCAGCAGCTCTGTGGCCTTCACAGCAAGCAAGCCCAACAATTACTCAATTTTAGGAATTACTTTTCTGAAAATTGTGGTGACAAAACTTGCTGTATGTATGGGTTTGATTTTCTTGGCCTTCCTTGGTCTCTAAATCAGCTTGACTATAACTTGAATAAACTGCAGTGGTTGGAGATTTTTCAGTCGTGGGTGGATGCCATTTATGCCTGCCAGTGTCATTTATCTAGTCGTTGATGTCAGCTATCACAGTGCACACTGACTTACAGGGAGGATCTCTGAGAGCCTGGACTAGGCCGCCCTGGAGGAGCTGCCTGTTGGATACTGGCAATGGATTGCTTACTCCCAGAGCTCTTGAAGATGTAGGGTTTCATGGACTTTACTTTGTGCTCTCTCTTACGCAGTAAAGTATTCAGAAAGGGAAGCAGAGGAGTAGTGTTTAAGAAGCAAAGCCACATGTGCTGGTGTGTCAGTCCTCATAGTTGCTCTGTGGCAGTGTGGTGGACCTGGCCTCTGGATTGGTCTTGGACTTCCCACACCATGACCAGACATGGCATACTCTCATAACAAAAATAATGAACTGGTTTGTTCTCTCTTTTGCCGGTACTCATTCTACTTGATACTCTTAGACAAAGTGTGAAATAAATGTGGAAATCTGAGATACCACTTAAATAGCAATTTTATCAGGTTACAGACACATTTTTTGCTTGCCTTCATATCTTGGTCTTCACAGATGTGACATTAATTGGTTAAACTAATCTAATTTTATTTTAAAAGCACTTTAATGTAGAAAGGTAATATTTTCAAATATTTGCCAAATGCAATCAGAATATTTTGTGTCATACTTAAATTTCTTCAGAATGTTTTTTGAATCTGATGAAGAGTGCTTGAAGACTGTTTGGAGTCTTCAGAAGGACGAGCAGGGGTTTCTAGATGCTTTGCTGCTGAGACACTAAGTTTGAAAACCAGAATAGTGAATCAGATACTGGCTTTCTGGTGGCTGATAACAAGACAACAATTGTTGATTTCTTTTCAGATGGAAAAGAATATGATGCATTTGTGTCTTACCTGAAAGACTGTGTTTCTCCCACTGAAGAAGAGAGAGAATTTGCTTTGAAGATATTGCCCATGATATTAGAAGAAAACTTTGGGTACAAGTTATGTATATTTGAGAGGGATGTATTCCCTGGAGGAGGTGAGTGTATTGAATATTCTTATCATTGAATAGGCTCATCAAGTTCACAAAAAGGTAAAAGTCTATCATTAGAAGGAATTCTGTCACGTGTTGTGCATTGAAAGGATACATTTTTCATTTAATCTGGACTATGTGCATGCAAAGTTTGCTTGCAAACATTTTACATGTTTTGTAGTTATATTTATGAATTCATATACACTTACACACACATGCACACATATACCCCTAATTACAAAGAACCAAGATGAAAAGATAAAGAGCAAGCATCAAGAAGGTTATGGTGAGGACACAGACGGTGTCAGATATTTCACAGTAATAGTGCTTTTGCTCTGCTTTTGCTGGGGGCCAGTGAATGAACTCACATTTACTACACAGAGCAGCTGGTGTCTCTGGTACTAGTTATTCTTAGGTAACCTGCATGTTTCCTGTATCTTCAGTGTGGTGGTTGAAACCATATTCTGAATGAAATGGGTGCCATAACAAAATAGAAATAAGAAATGGAATTTTGTTTGGCCTGTGGATGTTATCAGGCATCTGCTTTTTGCAAATGCTTGGATAAAAGGTACCACGAGTTTCCATTTAGTCCAAGGATCTAGTTGAGGAATAGAATTTCATTGTTCAAACCACAGAACAATAAGATCAGTCAGCATCCTTTATTAAGCAGGATCTCGTCTCCTTATTTCCATTCCTGACAAATTTTTCTAACCTGAGAGGTGCCACAGCTCTTGCAAGCCTTTTTTTTTTTTTACCTATTCTCTTTCTTTAAGTATTAAAAAAATGTTTACTGAAGCGTGCAGTCTGATTCTTTCAATAGTTTTAGCTTGTTTCCTTTTCTCTGGTCTGATCCGCTGTGAACATGGGAAATAGAGTATATCCTTCTTTTTACAGGAGCCTTTGGTGTTGTAATACCCTTGTCAGCCTCTTTTTACCCTCAGTTTTCTCTTCATTAGGTTAGTTCTGCAGTTTGCTTTGCCTTTCTCTACAAGTCATGTTTTCTAGATGTCTGGTTTATGCAGACTTTGTCCCATGGTGCTAAAACAAGCACTGGAAGCTGTGCATGAAAATTCAATTTGATGTTTAAAGGGTATCACCATTCACTTTCATTCATCGCTTTTCGTGCCAAATGTTGTCAATGTAAAACACAGTTGGAACTCCTTCTGTCATCACATGCTGCTCTTCTTCACCTTGGATTACTGGAAATAGATTTGGGTGTTTGGTGTCATAAAGGAAGGTGTAACCTGAGGGTTACAGAATACTTGGTGAGAGGTTGCTGTTTGTGCCTTTCTGTGGAATCACTCCAATGATTCCACACTATTAGGAAAGAGCAAAGAGATGTCTGGTTGGGGGAAAGTTAAATTTTGCTGTCACCTTCTATCCATGTGACTACTGCCAGACAGCTGTCTAGGGTAGATGGAGATTATTAAGCAGGTTTCTGTCTGCTCTTTGACCATACTGAGTTAATTTTCAGAGACTCTTAATCTTTAATACATATTAATCTCTTCATAAGGGCCGGATGCTTACATGCTGTCACTTTATAAGAGGGACATTTCTGGTACATAGGTGAATTTAAAAGATAAGTTGATTCAATGCCCATCTTTTCAATTTAATTTAACAATAAATTTATCTTTAATTTGCAGCATTTGTTGATGATATCCATTCATTCATTGATAAAAGCAGAAGATTAATCATTGTACTGAGCCAGAACTACGTTTCTGACAGAGCCATATATGAACTTGAGAGTGGACTGCATAAAGCCCTAGTTGAAAGAAAAACTAAGATCATATTAATTGAATATATGCCTATAAGTGACTACAATTTCTTGCCAGAATCGCTGTCACTTTTACCATCAAAGAGGGTGGTGAAGTGGAAAAAAGATAAATCTCTTCCCATGAATTCCAGGTTTTGGAAAAACCTTCGGTACCTGATGCCAGCAAAGCCTATCAAGATAAAGACCGAAGGGCACTATAATAGTCTTGACTTAGGCTCAGAAGCTGCTCAACCACGGACCGAGGGCTGTAACTTTAACACAGTTGTGTAACAATTCTGGAGACAGAGGACGTAGCAGAAAACTGTGTGTTTTGCTAACTAATAGAGCCAAATAAACTAATATTTTGGGAAATAGTGTTGAATAAGAGGCTAGCTCTGAGATCTGAGAAGAATGTAGAAGTTACTGCAGTGGTCAGGATGATGTTAACCCCAATTGCTAAGTCTTATTCCAGAGAAGGTTTCCTCAGCAATCTACACAAGGAGCAGATGTTTCATTCTGCTTAGGACTTACCACATGGCATGAAGCACAATGAAAACTATTTTTATTTCACAGTTTCCAGTAATGCAGAATGCTACTCGTTTTACTTGCATATACTTTTTCATGCTCTTCAATAAATAAACCAGTACTTGCAATCTCCTATTATTATTTAGATGCTCTTTGGTTTTTATTTTGGTATTTTCTAAGGTTTCTAAATGCAAGTAGACCCAAACAGCTCGTGCCTTAAAGGGGTTGGCATGCAGGCTTTGGGCAACATCAAGTAGAAAAGAACCCCAAACCAACAGAGAAAAGGGAGGTTAGAAAGAGTAGGACAGTTTTGGATGGTTTAACAATACCCTCTATGAGAATCAGCTTCTATAAATTGAAATTGAATTTGCCATGGATGCCCCCTCACCTCAGCTTGGAGAGACGATGTGACATGCTACACCTCATGAAGATGTACCCTAAAGCCTGTGACACCATACAGAACCTGACTGCCCTGAGATTTTACATAATGAGGGTTGAAAGCTAAATGGCATTAACTCCAAAGTTGTTTGAATGCCAGCAAAGCAGACACACATTGAATGACTCAACACCTGTAAAAGGGGAAGTATTTTTCCACAGAAGGGTATCATGACACAGCCACTTAATCTCTATTGGTGATCCTCACTGCCTGTGATGCAGTGGTGAAGGGAGACAAGGGAAATTAAGGATATGCATCCTCATACTAATGCCAGATGCTGTTCTTATTGGTCTTATATCCTGAATTACTGACATTAGTCAGGACTTGGAAATGCCTGCTCTTCTGTTTGCCAGTCCAGAGAGAAAAGGAACTGCTAATATTACGTTTATAGACTGTAGTTGTGATGATTTGCCTGATCATGTATATATCAATGTATAAGTGAATTCACATGATACTTGGTTTGAGGTAATGGATCATTTCAGTGATTTATATTGTGGGTTTTGTTCACTTTTGCACTTAATAAAACTTTTTTTACCCTTCTCCACATCTGTGGCTTCCATTTTTTGCTGCAGTTAGACGGAAGTAATATTGTGAATGCGTGTTTTAAGGTCGCTTATAGAATCACTGACATATGTATTGGCAAAAGCAGGTTTAATATAGAAGTGAAAGGATGAAAAAGTTCATTGGCAAGGTTCACTCTACTGGTTACTAGATGGCTAAAAGAAACAGACAAAAAGCAGACTAAAACCTAAAATCAATCAATCTAACCCCAAAGTCAACCCAAAAATTATCTATGAGGAGGCTGGAGGGGGAGTGGGAGGAAGAAAAGAGGGTAGGAAAAGGTAAGGATAAAAAGCAATTAGGGAGACCCTCCCATTTGGGCACAAGGTTCAGAGCCACAGCTAAACTGAGCCACAGTCTTGACCAATAGTTTAGGCTCAAAGGTTTAACAACACTTAATAGCACTTAATCGATAGCTTAAGTTAAACAATTTAACAAAGGATTAATACAGAATTTACTACAGCATGACAGTAACTCACTTACAGGCCTAGCTTACACATTTAAGTACTTTAGGAGAGCAACATTCATAATACATTTGCCATACCATATCCACACTCTCACGCACATAGACCTAGATAAGTATATATAGGGTATACCTGCGAAAAATGCCCCTTGAATTCAGTGAAGTGCTCACATCAGATGCCTTTGCATCTTCTCAGTGGACCGAGAGTTGAGCCTTGAGCAGTGGGGGTGTCAGTCCAGGATCTGTTGTCATCTGGTGATCCTCCAAGTATAGCAAACTTGAGAGTTCACTGGCTCTGAGAAGGAGGTTGCTGGCTGCAGCCCACTGTGGTCCCGGAGAGCTCAAAGGGTCCTACTTAGGACTGCTGTTTATAGGGTTGCAAGAGAGTGGGCTTTAGTCATAGTAATTTTCCATCCTGGCCACAATTTGGGTTGGAAACTTTCTTCAAGAGAGCTCAATCTAGGTGCTGTTCAAGGCCGAGGCCTATTGAACATTTCTCAGCTCAGAGTGTGACCTGAGGGGTGGGGGGAGAGATGCACCACCACAAGTGTCAAAAGTCAAGCTTAGGGTATGAAGAAAAAAATGCAAGAAAAAGCAAGTGTGGTTAGACCACAAGCAACAAATGTCTCATTTGTAATTTAGGAAGATGAAAACAAAGCCAAATCCAAAAAAGCTATTGAAATGTGTAATTTCCCTGAGGAGGACACAGATGGGATCAGTAAGGAGACAGCTGTTGCAAGCCACCAGTCTTGAAATTTCTTGTCTCTGTTGGTATGTATTACAATGTAGTAAATGGCTGTGAGAACATGGTCTATGTCTGCATTTTTTTAGTGTTACTGGTTGACCGCTTTCTACCAGACACAATAGAGGCTGGAAGCAAAACAGTATCAAAGAAATCTTCTTGTCTATCGATAATTGTTACATAAATGTAGGAAGAATAAGGGCTATCGTATTATAGTATCATTACTATAGGGTAGTACTGAATACAGGCCTATAACTGCATAAGGTTTGTCAATTAGAGGGTTTTTTTCCTATTACAAGTGCTTCTGTTCCTTCATGACCATCTGCATTCTTTACAGAGATCGGAGGGGTAGAACTTGTAAAATAGGAGTAAATTCCCCCTCCTAAGCAGCTGTGTCACTCCAAATCCAAGCATACGGACGAATCCTATCAATTCCACCACTTTCCAGATTGCAATGAAAGCAGGAGATTTGCAGAAGGGCTGGAGGACAAAGGGAACCTCAAGATTTGCTGGTTATGTTGCAGAGCAACTGAAGATGGCTGCAGAAGCAAGTTGTCGTCAGTGTGTTTACTGAACTGGAAGTTAAGCATAGCTGTCGCAGTCAGCACAAAAAAGAAGAGCTCCAATAAGGATGCTCCAGCAAGTTCTGGGCACAGAACTACTGTGTGTGCAGGGCAAGGTTAGTGTTCACTGGACATCTCAAGACTTAAGAGACTACATGGCTGATTTATGCAGAATGGTCCAGAATTTTATGTGTCACATCCAGAATTTGGTAGATTGATTTCTTGGGTTATTAAAAATGGTTAGAAAACAGCGATTAACAGTTATGAAGGTAGATATGCGAGTCTGGCCTGGAAGGTTTCTCTAGAACTGTGGTTATATATTGAAGTTGTCCTTTTCTATCCTGATTTCTCAGAGAAAGTAAAAAAAAGTTGCTTTCTTTTTGGAGACAACTATGGTCTGGCTTGCAGACTTTAAGAATGTTCGAAATGTTGCCTTTCCTAATGAGATGCTTGTGATGTATTTAAAAAGCATTCAGTGTTTTGAAAAAGAAAATGTGATTGCATTTTTGGGAAATAATTTTCCAAACTAGAATTAGATCGGGTGTCTGGGCGAAGCAGCAGCTACCAAGCTTTCTGCAGTATCCACAACTTACAGCTTCCTGTAGTTCAGCAATTCAAATTTTCTGACTTTCAGCAAAAGCAGCTGCAGATAGGCCACAATAGTATTTTTTGGTTTTGTTTTGTCAGCTAAATATATAAACAAGTCATCACAGGGTTTTGTCTTATGTTGCATTGTTTGATCTCCCATCTGGCCTCCATGGGTGAGAAATAATGTGTACATCAGCAAGATATACCACAGCCCAGTGTAATGTATTTGTTTCTTGTAACCTATCGAATACAAAAATAATAGAGTTCAGTACATTGATACCTTAAGGTATTTCTGAAAGATAATCAAATAGATTTATGGGTTATTGCTCTATTGCTTTCAACCACTACCATAACTAAGCCAATTTCAGTTGTGTGCTGGAGACGTCATTCCACTATATGGCTGCAAAACTGTTTACTGTTCATTGCAGGAAAATTGTAGCTGTTTTAGAGGTTTTGACTATGGTGAAGGAATGCTTTTCCATAAGACGTTCCAAAACTGCCTGTAATGCTGTAGAAATCTGACTTTTTAGAAACAGTTGGGCAAATTGAGAAGTGACCATGTCTAGTCTTGAAGACCTGGCCGTATATACCAGGAATTATCTGAATATCACCAGCAAAGGGATTTCTTGAGGACTTCATCACAAGGCCTCATTTATGGCTTCAGGCTTTTCTGGAGATTTGAAAGTAAATGTTAATCTCTCAGCTGTGATAGCAACGTCTCTATTTGTGCATATTGGCTTGATAAGCAGTACATTAAGCATATTCGTTTATGTAATACATAAGGAAGATACTGTCCTTATGGACTAGCAACAAAAATTCATCTACAAGGAAGGAACTCATACGCTGGAAATGAAAACTTGTGACAGTCTCAGGAGTGTCTCCAGCTCCCAGCATGATGAAGGAAAGACAAATACTAATGAGTTGCTTCCAACGAAGCAAGACCTTGAGACCTGTGAGGCAGAGCCATGAGGATCACCAGGGGAACCATGAAGGGGATCCTAGAAGAGTTTCAATTGCCTAGGTTGGTAAAATGAGCAGGGAAAGGAATAGGAGCGTTATTACCAAATGCATGCAGGAAAAGAAAAGCACTAGAAGGAAGAGTTCTTCAAGCTAAGGAATTATATCCATACAAGGATGTGTCCTTGAATAAATGTACGATGGGCATCAAAGCCATTATAACAGTAGGGTCTCCTGTGAGAGTGTTGGAGAAACTACTCTGACCTACTTTTACGCTGAAGTACAGTAAGTTTCTGAGAGAAAACCAAAAATTCAGCAGTGGTCATCCTTGTCAGCTTTATGTTTCTTGGCTTGCAGTAAGCAGGCTGGACTATCAAGGAAGGCAAGAAGGAATTGTTGTGGAATTTGAGGTGCTAGACAATCTTTTCTAATTAACTGCTAAGGATTGTGAGAGTGAAAAGTTTTTAAAGGCTTGCATGGTGAGAATTTGCGTTGCTCTTTCTCTGTTGGCCTGTGGCTATTCAGTTATTCGTCCATTCAAAGTACCTCTGTGGCTCTAGACATGTTAGTCCCTGATGTCCAAGGCAGAAGGCACTGTAGCACAGCAGATTTGTGCTAAGCAACACCACCTTCCTTTATTTCACAGAGAATCACCCATAAGCTCCACAAGCCACCCATGACTGTGTGTCATTTCACTGAGTGCTTAAGCTAGTACAAAATGGACAGAGCTTCATGTTTAGATATTGTTCAGACACCTCCTGTATCAGCAGAACCAACATCACTGACGTGGTGTAGAAGATAACCAGAGTGGAAAATTTCTTACCCACTCGGTGTTAACCATAGCTGGGCAGAGGAGGAGGTGATGTGTAAATGTGTCAAGCCAGAGCAGTGCCAGAATAGTACCAGAACAGAAAAAAAAAGTAATCCTCCCAGTTCTATAAGACTACACCGCACACACACTGAGATGGTGCATTTTTCCCACTTGAGCAGAAGTGACAAGGTAAGATAAAGCCCTCAAACTTTACTTTCCACAGGGGTGGGGAGGTACAATTTTCTGGAGCTATAGCATAAAATTTGGTAAATTTTAGCAGAGTGGGAAGGTTAGAGAGTAAAGGGTAGGAGAGGGCAGGGAGTGAGAGGAAGCAGGGAGGATATTTTGGAGCGGTCCTTTACCCTCTTCTTTATACGCTTTGTCTAGCAGCCAAGGATAAATATAAACCTTGGAAGTGCAAGTGTGTGAGGCTGCTTTTTTAGCATCTATATTACTTTTACAGAAGACAAAGGAGTGAATTGGAGCAGAGGCTTAGCCAAATATTTGCTACTATTTACAAGGTTTTCATCCATTCTTGAAACCAATATGACATACCACTCAGACTTCTGGTAGCATGGCTTTCAAAACTCTGTGTGACTGGTGCTTCTGTTGTATTTCTAAGATGTATTTCTGATGTAACAGTTGGACTGTTATGCTTAATTTTTTGATTGTGGCAAGCTTTATTATTTGGACACTATGACAATTTATACTTAAAATGAATGAAGTATATTTTGTGTCTTTAAGATGCATCTCTGTGAAAGAACCATTTTTTTCTGATAATCTGACCTTGAAAGCAGAAGGATCTTGATTTCAGCTGTGTTGCACTCTCTAATTCCTTTAAGTAAAGAGGGAACAAAAGTGCTATTTTTTTTTTCTAGTCAGGACACCTTCAAATACCTAATTCTTTATACTGACATCTCCACAGATACATCGGAGCCTTTTATAACTTATAAACCAAACATGTATTTTTTACTGGGGCAAAACATTGAATATATTTCAGGAGACAATCACCAAACTTGATCATCAGTGAGCTCCGGTCTGTGATTAGCAGAGAGCTAAAAACATGGTGAAAGCTGAGAATACAAATCCTTTGTCTCCAGATGCTCAGAACCCAACACGATCAAGCATTAATACTGGTCATTGCATAAAGGAATGTGCACATAAAATGAGGCAACATTGAAACCTCCTGTTACGCAACAAACAGCTTTTTTTGCCTTCTTGTGGAAAAAGAGTGATTGACCCAATGTGCAGTAAAGATAGAGAACTTCACACAAGAAAAGAAAAACAAGTCCTACTGTTCTTGAAATAAGTCTGGTGCAAACTGATGGGCATATATTTACATATCCTCAGTTGGAATAGGGATCATTTGGATCTGAATTGATGGCAAAGTGCTCTCAGATGCTTTTAGGTAGTTTGGGTCACTGGGCAGTCTGTCTTTTATGAGTTTTGCATCCAAGCAGGAAGCCTGAAGGGGGGCTGCGCTGAGTGGGGCTATGCATGCTGAAATGCTCTGCCTTCCTAGCAGGTCCAAGGGGCAAGTCACAGATGGCTCAGATTCATCAAGGCTTCTCTTCCCTCTCTGCCAGGGCTGTGTTTGGGTAACTAATGAGGCTGAACCAGGAGGACACGGGAAGGAGGTAACAGTGCCCCCTTACAGCACCAACTTGCAGTGGGTGTGGAGGGTAGCTGGGGACATTAATGGTAAGGAGAACTCACCTCTTACAGTGAATATTATTCTGTATTGGAATAATCTTGTAGATTTCAGATATTACATATGTTTGTGAACTGTCTAAGAGCAGCACATGGGGGGGAAAAAAAGGACCCTTCTTAAATGAAGCAAACTAAAAAATCCAACACATTTTTGCACACAATGCAAATAAGATTTTAGAACCCAGGAGGCTTTGATCTTTTACTAGGAGGTGTTTCCCACATTCGTTTTACAAGAAAGTGACCCGGAAATTTTCAACCCAATGCAACAAAACTGAGAAAGGAAGGGATGATGACAGTGAGGTTGAGGAAATTCCTGTAAAGGAAACAGACTCAACACAGTGCACAGCTAGAACTAACCACAATTCTTATTATGTTGTGTAGGATGTCTAAATAAGATTTTGAGATAATTTTTTTAAAATTATATGTTTTAGCTTCAAATTTTAGCCCTCCCTACCCCATCTGCTTGAAGGTGAGTTCATTCTATTGCCTCTGTATGTGCATTTTAAAGTAAATTGGCTTTAACTGCTTGCTCAGGCAAACGGTAGTGCCTTAGTAAGTAATATCATTAGATATTCTAATATCTAATATCTGATATCATTAGATATTCTTTTCTATTTTGTAGACATGGTAAAGATTTTTCATCTCCTATGTGGCTATTACTAGTCTTAGTCCTAGAATCAGATTATGCTTGCCTTTCCATTGATAAGTTGAATACAAGATACAGGAATTGATAGCTTTGATGGTGAAGTGATTTTCATCAGAATCAGAACTGTATGATGGTATGATTGTGGCATGCCACTCTTTACTAGACTTCAGAGATATCATGAAACTTGGCACAGCTCTCAAGAAACTGATTTTGATTTCTTTTGTTTGTATTTTATGTAAATAACTGGAGAAGAAGAGGGTGAAGGGAGGCCTCATCACAGTGGCAACTTCCTCGTGAGGAGAAGAGAAGGGGCAGGCAGTGATCTCTTCAGTGTGATGCCCAGTGACAGGACCCACAGGAATGGCCTGAAATTGTGTCAGAGGAGGTTCAGGCTGGATATTAGAAAAAGCTTCTTCACCCAGGGGGTAGCTGGGCACTGAAACGGGCTCCCCAGGGAAGTGGTCACAGCACCAAGCCTGACGGAGTTCAGAAAGGGCTGGGATTTGGACTTGGTGATCCTTATGGGTCCCTTCCAACTCAACTTATTCTGTGATACTGTGAAAACTCTATAAAATAGAAATTTACTGTTTTCTTCTAAGAGTCCTTTAGGAGTTAAAACATAGGCAATATAATACAATTTCTATTTTTCTTTCTCAATTTTTTAGCACAGGAAATTAAGCGAAGACAACATTAATTTCCTTTGCACATACGATACTTTCCAATTAAATGGCATCCTAAATCCCTAGACTGAGGATATGATAATATGGCAGCGTACATGGCAGGAGAAGGTAGAGAGACTTTTGATAATAAGTTGCTTAGAGTAGAATACTCTCTTTCTCTTGTAGATACTGACAAAGATAAAATGAGTCCTTGAGTACACTGAGTCACCAAATCACCTGAGTCTACCTGCAGTGGAAATACATCTGAATGGTGACTGCTGTCTGCTTCTGCTGTGAATTTCCCTGTTCCTGTCAAGCACACCTGCAAGACGAATCTTAATTTCACATCCTACCATACTTTTTAAGCATTGTAAAAATGCAAAGATTACAGGATTCTCTAATGAAAGGGGTATCGGTTAGCAAAGAAAAAAAAAAGGCAGTGGTGTATTTTCCCATGCCTAGCTAAAGACAACAGAAAAATTATGAAGATTGCTAACCAGAGCTGTAACATCATCAGTCAACCTTCCCTTTGACACTTCTTTCCCATTTGTGGTGACCTTTTTGAGCTTAAAGAGGGTGTTGTTTGTATGGCAGCAAATTGGAGAACAAAGACATTATACATCACTGGCATTATTAAATGCTTTGTGAATGGTCACTTGTTGTAGTTTCACTACATGTGGCCTGTATGTCCCTGGTTACACACAAATGGGAAGCCAGGAAGTAAAACGCTTCCACTGCTTATCTTATGCCAGGTCAGGCACTCTTCAAATAGCTTCTGATGGCTTAACAGCTTAATGAGTCACCAGAAAGGGCCAGGGCTGTCACAGAAGAGAGACTGGACCATTTGCCTGTGGTCAGGGGAGAGCGAATTGTGGAGGACAGAGAAATAGATCGTAAAATCATAGAATAGGCTGAGTTGGAAGGGACCCATCAGGATCATCGAGTCCAACTTCTGGCCCTGCGCAGGACACCCCAAAAGTCACACCGCATGCCCAAGACCTGTTTGTTGTCCAAACACTTGAACTCTGCCAGGCTTGGTGCTGTGACCACTTCCCTGGGGAGCCTGTTCCAGTGCCCAGCCACCCTCTGGGTGAAGAACAATTTTCCTGATATGCAACTGAACTTCCCCTGATACAGCTTCATGCCGTCTCCTCGAGTCGTGTCGCTGGTCGTGAGAGTGAAGAGATCAGTGCTCGCCCCTCTGCTTTTGTCAACAGCAATCTATTACATCAGCTCACCCGCTCAAGGGACTGCAGCACTGAACCACACAAAAGGCCCTTGGGTCCTGCTTGCTGCTGGCACCAGCACGCCTTTGCCATGGGGGTTGTTGTACGACATAACTCAAAACATCGTTCTTGGTTTTATGCAGCGTTAACATGGCTAGAGATGCAGCCTTAATGAATGCCTCGAGCAAGGTCTTCACAGGTGTCATAAACCCAGATTCGAGAGTCAGGATCTATTGATCTTTTTGCAGTGGATAAAAAAGTTGGATAAACTCATGGAGGGCTTTTCCCAGTGCTGGTAGCAAACTCACTTTATTCAGACATATGTACAGGCTTGGAGTTTCAGGATGATTTTAAAAGATGGATGGGGTGATGACAGCTGGCAGCCAACCTGTAACAAAGCACCACGATGGGGTTAGACAAATGAGTTAACTTGCTTCCTGTGACCTCTGAGCATAAAAATAGATCATTCCATTCACTTGCAAGGAATAGAGACATTCTGAAGAGAATGATGACTAAAAGTGCTCCCCTTTACACAAAACAGCTGCCTGGAAAAGTGCAGCGTGGGAGTTCTCATCACCTCTCTCTCTAGCTCAGTGTGCACTGGATGCTCTGTTGATGCTAACCAGTATGAGTAGTGTCTGATTTGCATGCGGTGCCAACAGACAAGGGACTAGCCTTTGCTCAACCTTTTCAGCTTTTCCCTTGGGCTGCCTCAGTGACTCTCTGACAGCATTGCAAATGCAGAGTCACCCTGTGACCAAAGGAAAGAAAAAACCCCCATTGGCTAAGTTGCGCAATGCACGGTTGCACAAATTGAACAACAGCAAAGTTCATGCCCTTTACTCCTGAAGCAGGCACTTCAGACATGTCAGTCATAGGCGTTGGCTATGTCCTTACTAAATGCCCAAATTAAGCCATGGCTGTTGAGTGTGCCCACTGGACAGCCTGCAGCTGAGAAGGCCGTGGCATGCAGGTCAGACTTCTTAGTAGAAGAGGGAAAACATAACGATATGGTTTGGGGTTTCACCTTGTACAGGGTACTGTCATACAGGGGTCTGGATGCAGCCGAGTGCTTTGTGGACCTGCTCCAAATCCCCTGGGTGTTCCTCAGTTTACAGAGGGCACACCACAGAGCTGGTCCCTTATGGTGCTGTGGGTGTTACCCTGCTAAGCAGGGCTCTGCCAGGGTCGTTCAAGCAGTGCAGAACAGCGTTGTGGTGCAAAAGTGAGGCCTGATACTGCACACCCAGGTAAGCCATGGAGGAGGAGAAGGGTTTTTTAAGTCGCTCTGCTGGCCTTAGTAGACATCCTGGTGTATGTCCATTTTGGCTGGTAACACAGCCTGGTAGGAGCATGTCTCTTGGGTGAAAGACAGAACCAAAGACCTGTGCCCACACAGAACATGCTTTGAGGCTTTTACTTCTGCATAGTTCTCCAGTCTCACGGACTCAATGTTGTTTGCAGCTGCAGCACATCTTCAGATTTGGTTTAATCCCAGAGGAATCCAATCAGCTCACTCTGGGCCAGTTGACCTTCAAGCTACAATGGTGTTCCGTGGAGTTTTGACGCCATTTATGCCTGTCTCAGACTGTTGCTGGTAGTCATCATTAGCTGAAGGCTGATGTTATTTGGTATCTTACCTCTCACCTCAGAGAGCATGCTCCTATCAAAGGAGGAAGGATCTGCATTTCCACTCCAGAGGTGGAGTTCTGCATTGCTGTAGGTATGAATTGGAAATCCATCTTTAAGCAATTCTATGCAAGGTGTATTTAGAGAGACTGTTGCAAACTCTTGAGTATTATCTATCCTGTATTTCTGTGAAATAGTGTGAGCAGGAAAAGTGCTGCAAACCCCATTTTTAAAAAACACAATATGCAGGAAATAGTGTTTGCAAAGTTTTATAGAGGTACATAATGAAATATGCAATTGTCTATTTTATTGGACTCTTATTTACAAAAAAACCCTGTTTTTCTCTTCTACAGAAAGCAGGATGATTCTTAAAGAAAATGTCTCAGAATATCAACCAAAATTGATAAAGAAAATCATGCTCACTTTGTGCTGGATACTAACATTGTTTGTCAGTGGGGTAGAAGTTAGAGAGATTAACTTGACAGGTAAGAGTCTGCTTTGGTGATGTTTGGTGTTTGTGGTGGTTTCGGAAAACTTAGAAAAGGAGATCTTCATTTTTCCTTGCTTTTGTGAGTTTTTCCTGTACATGTCCATGCTTGTGTCAGACAAATAGCCTTTCTGCAAGCTTTTGAAGTATTGGTATATACAATTATATATACCCTAAATTTGACTCAAAAATCAGTTCCCCAATGAAAAGGACAAATGCAAAGGAGAATTTCTGAGATGGAACAAATGAATTGCTTCTGTGGCTTAGGTCTCCAGCATCTGGTCCAGGGAGGCAGGGTCTGGGGAGAAGGAAGACAAAAGCAGAATGAGGCTGATCTATCAAGGTCTTACACACATGCAATTTATCTGGAGGAGCTTGATCCAATTTGGTTTGCAGAGAGAAAATGAAACTGTAAAGAGTTTCCCAGGTGGGCGGGTGAGGAACAGATTTCATGCCCTCCCTTCTGCTGGAGTGAAATCCTGCCATACTTTCAAGGGTCACAACCGCCTGACTGGCAGGAGGGGCAGTAGGATGGCTGACCACACCTTTCAAAATCAAAAAATTTGTTTAACTTTAGGGGCAGTTACTGAAACATGGGAGGGTGAATATTTAAAAGCAGCGAGACGATGTTTGTCACTCTTACCATACACAGGACATGTGGTGGGCAGGATCTGCTTCTTCAGGCTTATGTTGGTCCCTTCTCCATTAATATGAGATCTAGAAGAGCTGCATCTCCTTTTCTACAAAGTTGAGGTTTAACAGGTTAGCACCCATGCCAAAGTCTTCACATCACAAAAAACCTTCACATTAATCTTTTGGAAAAAGGCCTAGCAAACCTTTGGAAACCTTTGAATAAATTTTCAAGACCATTGGCAAATTGCATATTTAAGAAAGCCTATTTTCTGTTAGTCCATCTTCTGATCACATAAAGGGATATTTAACTAAAGAAAGGTAAAGTTCTATTTTTGTAGTGTTCCTAATTTTTATTTTTAATTTTTTCACCATGACTCTGCATTCTTTCAGATGGTACTGATATCTTCCTGTCCTGCTTTTCAGGATGTTCCCATGTTGAACCTCAAGTATGGTATCGTGCAATTAATGGTGAGGAGTTCGTTCTGCAGTGTGCTTTACCAGAGAGAGATGCTGCCAGCATTTATAACAACTCACTTCAAAATCAACATGAGGTGAAATGGTTCTGGCATCAGAAGGATAAAGAGACAGTGGAGGCTATCAAGGAAAGCTCAAATCTGACTTTCCAAGGGGATGCACTTTGGTTTAAACCAATAAGGGGCAGTGCATCTGGAGTGTACATCTGTAGGATGCGGTAAGTAATGTAGCAAAAGGTAGAGTAATGGATTGATGGAGCAAAAGGTTTCTATTTCTACAGGAGAATTATTGGTTTGGTTTGTGTATTAAATGTTTAACTTTTTTTTTTTAATTATTATTATTTTTTTACATCACTCAGGGGAAAAATCCCATGTCTCAAAATTGTTGTGGATGTTCAAACAAAGAAGGCAGCAAAATGTTCAGGTTATGACACAAATATGCTGTATCTGCTTGCTGGCAGTGGGAATTCAATAACCTGTCCTGGGACGAAATGTTACAGCCACATAAAAAAGCCAGATGTAAAATGGTACAAGGTAAGAGTCAGTCTATTGAGTGTTGAAAACAGCTGAGTGCAGGTGGAACTTCAGGTCTAGTTAATGTCCACATGCCATAGTTCTTGAACTCTTCTTTGGCAGGCAATGCAGCCTGAGAAATTCAACCCAAAAGTAGAACCTTGAATTGATACGTATCAAGTATTTAAGGAAGAGTTTTGAAGAAATTTGCCACATCCAAAATATTATTCTGGGAAACAGAAGCCAAGAAATGCTTTCTCTTCAGCTAAGAAATTGAAGTAATTGAGAGTTAAAATAGGTTCTTTACAAAACTGACATGATTGAAATGTGACATTTAAAGTTCCATTTGGATGTTTCAAATTTTGAAACAATCAAATATACCAAAGAAAAACTGGCTCAGTTAGACACAAAATTATTTTAAGATTAATGTTTCCAATTGTTCTTTTCAAGACCCCATGTTTTTAATGAAACACTATTCCACTGAACCACTACTGACTTAGTGTTTGTAAGGAGGGTAATATAACATCTAAACCTGTCTGAATGAGCAAAGAAAAATTACTAAAATTTGCAATTGTGCATTTTCCTACCTGGTATTATTTAAATTATTTATTCATTCAAGTAGAACTATGATCTAGTCGAAGTTACTCTGCATTTGCTTTCAAATTTTAAATGAGGTATATCTTCACTTACATCTTGATCTGAAGCCCACTGAAGTTAAGGAGCTTCTCCCCATTTGCATTAGTGGATTTTTTCAGGAACTTGATTTAAGGAAAATTCTTTCTGGTCTCAGTGGAATATGAATATGTTAAGCTGAAAAATAGGGGTGCTTTTCAAAAATAGACCATTTTCATGCTTCTGAAAGTAGTGACAGTGTTCTCAATCTCAAACAATCCAAACTCATAATTTACTTCTCATAAAATAACTTTAAAATGTTTTCAGAAGAATTTCTTTACAAAATAAAAAACACCCAGTCCATCAAAAAAGTGATCCTTTTTGTTGCTCTTTAGTAATAGGAGTTTAATTTAGATTATCTTAATGATTTCACAGTTTTGCATCAATCATAAATTTAAAATAATTTTTTAAAAAGTCAAGGGCA
This sequence comes from Mohoua ochrocephala, assembly GCA_013398855.1. NCBI lineage: Eukaryota > Metazoa > Chordata > Aves > Passeriformes > Acanthizidae > Mohoua > Mohoua ochrocephala. Next base: position 112,306 of record VZTA01007276.1, on the reverse strand, counting down.
TTCACATATTTTTTAGCATAACTGAAAAATGTCCTCAGACTCCTAATACATCCCTTTTTGGGCTTCAGTGGAAAGACTTTGGTTTAGCCCTACTGCCATGAAAATCCTGTCCAAACATATTAAAATATAATTTAATAACATCAACAGCAGCAAGATAAAATAGACTTTAATTCTTTGCTATTCTTCTCTTTTCTTTTCATTAGGATGGTCACCAGATAAAACACAGGAAAAGCAGACCAAGCCTAAAGCTTAAGCAGAATGAAATCTACTTGAATCCAACCTATGACAAAGATGCTGGAATATATGTGTGTGATTACACTCTGCCTGACAACGCTACCAACTGGACAGTGAGAACAGCAGTAACAGTAGAAGTCACCGGTGAGTGATATAATAGCTCAGAATAAGACACCTGAAGTAAAGTATGTTTTCTTTATTATGTTTATTTATGTCTTTTATTCGGGCTCTTGTTCTGAAAAACCCATAAACTGAATTAGCTACGGGGTCACTAAAATCCTCTTCCAAGTATTCTGAAGACATCTGGGGACACTGACTAGAGCATCCAATAGCAACAGCAATAATAGCATGTAGCATACAACACTGTAATTTTCAAGATCTAATTCTGCCTTGGATTTATTGTAGTTCTTAACATTGGGGATCAAATCCACAAAGGATTTATATCTCTTGATGTGGTAGTAAAATTCATGAAACTCCAACTGATGCCAATGTTCTCCATGTACAGTCTGAGGAGTGTTAGGAAGGTATTTGCATAGTAGGAAGAAGGGTTGCAAATCCTGCGCTGGAAATGTGGGCAAAAGCAGCGTATCTCAATTCTACCCATCTCCCTGAAGTAGAGGATTATGTGAAATTATGAGTTAGGTAAAATATTGTTCCTTGTGGCATGGGTGAAACCTTCACTTTTTCCACTTGACATTGACGGGGAAGGTGATATTGGTGGGATCACTGCCTCTCTTGCATGTAATTTTTTATCAGCAGAATAAATAGGAGAGCTGTGAGCAATCTGACAAACAAGCCTTTTGTTGCACATGCTCTTTTGAGGGAAAACATCACTGCCTGCATGACCTCTTCTTTCAGGCATTGTATGTATTACTAAAGAAAACTGGCTAGAACTCTATGGCACAGCGATATGACATGGTCTTACATTCTCCTACAAACCACGGCGACCTTTCCTCTAATATTTACTGTCTTCAGTTGTCCTTCAGGCGAAATCCAGATATTGCCTTGGCAGAGTGTTTTGGGACACCAATGCAGTGCAAGGGAGCATGCTAGCAGCTCAGGATAAGTGCTGGGGGAGACTGCTTGATTTGCTACGGGAGTGGTGTGGCACTGCTTTTCTCCAGATATCTGGTTGGGTGCTGTAAGACTTTGCAGTCACTCCAGTCAATCACAGGTCCTGTAGGAAGGTATATATCTATTCTATATCCTGAACTGTATGGATGCAGTACAGCTGTTTCTGTATGAAAACAGCACAGCACTATTCCTCAGCATCCAGATGGAAGGGCCACTCTGTGAAAGGGAGAACAAGATTTAGGGAGCAAAAGAAAGGTGTCAAGTGAGGCAACCTGGTTCTCTGGTCTAGTGAAGAAACACTCCTTTGAAATTCCATGATGTAATGAGGATAGCACTTCTCTGAAAAAGGTGATCCTTTTTTCCCCCAGGTGTTTTAGGCATTTGGTTCGAAGAATTCAAGGGAAAAATGTATCCATCCCACCAGGACAGGAAACCATGTCTCACCAACCTGTGAGAGTTCTGTGTGGTGGCTTAAAATACCTGATGCTCTTTGGCTCTTCCTTCTGGCTGTATTGCCACAATATTCTCCAGGCAGGCTTGGACTAGCTCTGCTTTTATTCTGATCTGACTGAATCTGAGCTTACATATTGTCCTTCTCAGTTCTTTTCCCTCACTTCATAGCACAGTCAGAAAAACACTTAAAAGGTGCCATTTGCATATTTACTACCCCAGAACCTTGCAGACTGAGGGGAGACCTCCTTGCAGTTATGACTTCCACATGAGGGGAAGAGAAGGGGCAGGCACTGATCTCTTCAATGTGATGCCCAGTGACAGGACCCACAGGAATGGCCTGAAATTGTGTCAGGGGAGGTTTAGGTTGAATATTAGAAAGAGGTTCTTCACCCAGAGGGTGTCAGGGCACTGGAACAGGCTCCCCAGGGGAGTGGTCACAGCACCAAGCCTGACACAGTTCAAGAAGCATTTGGACAATGCTCTCAGGCACATGGTGTGACTCTGGGGGATGGTTCTGTGCAGGGCTGAGTGTTGGACTCGATGATCCTGATGGGTCCCTTCCAACTCAGCTTACTCTGTGATTCTGTGATTCATTTCTCTTCTGTGGCTTGGTTAAAAAAAAAAAAATGTGTTATGTGGCACCTTTTCCTGCAGTATGGGACTTTCCTAGAATATCAGAGCTGTGGGTTTTATGGTATAACCTGTGGGTGTCATTATCTGTGCCCTTTGGCAGCCTGAGTTTTGAAAACAACATGGCTGTTTTGGTGCAAGTATCTGTGCATGTGAATGAGGTGTGTGTGAGCTGTTTGTGCTTACTGGGCATGGGAAGAGGCTTGGCAGGGAACCGGTATGAGGATTGCACACTTCAGGAGGTTTTGCAGGGTGGGTTCCTAATTTTTGAATCCTAAATAATCTTAAATGCGAGCTAGATGCTGAGCTCCTCAGGTCACGTAAGAGGACAATGTCTTAGAGTAAATGAGATAGCAAGTGTTTAAGTAGCTACACAAGTTTTGTTGTTGAAACTCCCTTATCTGTGCACTTTCAGATACCTCAAGAACTGTAAATCATCCTCTTGGACTTAGGTGTCTAAATTCCACCTAAAACTTGAAAAATCAAATTGTAAGCTATTTTCTTTGGTCTTCTGCACTGACAATAACTTTATACTTAATGATGTTATTGTTAATTGCAGCAAAAAACACTATTTATCCACCAAACCTTTTGTATCCCAATGGTGTTGTGGTCCTCGAAGCAGAGCTTGGTAAGTTTCAATTCCTCACCTAAAAGCAAATGAAAACGAGGTATTGATAAATAATGATAGATCTTGATAAAGCAAACCAGCTTTGCTTTCTAGGCTATTTAAGAGAATAATATTCTGGTGACCTGCAGGCATAGTTTTTATGTGTTAATTTGTTCCAGGCAAGCCACTTGAATTGGAATGCCGTGTACAGTTTGGGTTTGAAACAGTTTCTCCAATGACAGTAACATGGAAACGAAACGATAAAGAGAATATAAATGAGAAATTGAATCAGGAAACAAGGTGAGAAAACCGACCCCCTACCACTTCCTGCATCAGTAACCTAGTTACTACCGCCACAAACAACTGCAAAAGTCCTTCTATAACAACTTTACTGAATACATTTTATTGAAAGAAACTTAGAAGGCTCTTTTCTTTCACCTAGTAATGTGTATGTCCACGAGCATGTGACAGGCATGTGACCTTCACATACATAAGCACATATTGATGGCCATAAAATCAAGAACTCAAACTCTGCACAATCTTAGCTCTTCTTCTTAAAGCCTTAGCTCATAGGCAGCTTCAGCATGAAGGGTTCCTGGTTGCCTGTCCCTGCATTCTCATTTTCCAGTGTTCTTGAAAGCACGGTCTCTGTTGTGCCTTGGTAGCAGTTCCCACAATCTGTCTTTGGAAGCTGTCTCTAAGTGGGGAATAAATCAGATCAGCAAAACAGTGCTGTGGACATTGAAAGGAGTTTGTGTGCCTCAGACATCGGGGTGTGTTTACATACTAGGACCGAGGACTTGCATTACTGAATTTCAGGATACTGAATTTTGGGACTCTTCCCTGGTAAGAATTAACCAGAGAAGAAACATGTAGGGGAAAGGTTCCCTGTGACCTGGGGACAGCCCCTATCGTCACTACACTTCTCTTTCCTTCCTGCTTTCGTTCACTTCTGCAGTGCTCAACTTGGCCAAGCAATAGAGTGGAGGCAACACAGGCAATCGTGTCTTTCACCACACAGCCCTGAGTCAACTTTATGGGTAAACTTTCTATACACTGGAGGAAGCAAAAGCCCTGCTGAAATCAAGTTCATAATAGGGAAAAAAAATTCATATGGGGAAAAAAAAAAAAGAATGATGATATCACACACACGCACACACTCGTGGTAGACTGGAAATTGGATTTTCCTAACTTTAGAATGTTTAGATTTGGAATACTCTTCTTAACAAGTTTTTAGCTTTTTTCATGGGTAGAGTTTCCATTTATTTTTTAAAAATACAAACAAATGAAACATCCCCAACAGACTTCGGTTGAATCCTTGCCCTTGCTCACTCCCCTGCATCTTGAGGTAACGAGGAAGAACCATGGGATATTGTCATTTTGGAGTGGCCTGATGTGAGATGCCTTTTAGGATGACCCAGAGATACTTGTACTTGTGGCTTTCAGAGGACTGCTGAAACTGAGAAGACCTGGGTATTCTAGAGTGATTGCAGACACGGATCTGCTACTCATATCCTTCACTGAACCTTGAAGGGATTCCTCCATCACTGCTTCATTTCCTGTACTTCTGTCCCTTATATCTATATTATTCTGTTTGCCTATCCTGTCCTTGGCCTTTTTACCCCTGTGCAAGGAGCTGTGCTGCTCAGCCTTTTTGCCCAGCTAGCTCTCTCTTGAGGCTCCTTTTTGAAGTTCCATTTTCCTGCATTTCTGCCAGGGGAATATTTTACATCTTAGAAAACCACAAGTAATCTTATAGAACTAAGGGGGACTATATATTAAAGACTAGGCAAGTGGTAAATATTTTGCTGAGTAGATGAATTAAGAATGAACCTTTCAGCCTTCAGGCCTATCAAAGTATTTTCTTACAATGTTAGTATTTTCTTACCATGTATAAACCAAATATAGGTTCCAAACCAGAATATTGCTTCACTATTAAAAGTTCAAGATGAATGTTAAGAAGTTGCAAGCTCCTCTATTTTTGTGTGTAAGACATTGGGAGATTATGGGAATGAACAGCAAAGGTATCATGCAAATACACATTTTTTTTCTCTCTAGTGTCTATTCCAAAGGCTTGAAGGGACACACGCTTCTTCATGTTGCAACTTTGAAAGAAGTTACTGAAAAGGACCTCAGAAGCAACTTCACATGCTTTGCTGAGAATTCAGTGGGAAATGCCACTGCTGTGATCCAGCTGAAAAGAAAGCAGAGAGGTAAAACTATCAGTTGGTGACTATTTGCCCCTGAAGACACATTTTGATTTACTCTACTGCTACTAATTAATTCCCTATTCACACTGGCTTTTAGCCATTTGCAGAAGTTTCTTGAACCTGGGTGGGAAAAGTTTGATTTGTCAGATATTTTGAAAGCCACAGTATTTTGAGGACTACTCAGAAGGACAGGGCTATCTGGGGGCTTACTGCAGGCAGGTGACCCAAGTGGAAGATGGAGAGTAACTGGAACGAAGAAGAGGAGAGTAGCATCTCTGAACATTAATAGGCAATCTACTGAACTGAAGCAGAGAGGCTGCTGAAAGCAACAGTATTCCCTGATTTTCATAGGACATTTCTGTTTGTTTTCCCAGTCCTTAGCATGCATGTTTCTGAGAAGTTACCATAACTGACAAGAATGTGGGTGCCTTTCAAGGCCCAAACCAGAATCAGTGTGGAAATTAAGGTGTTGAACCATAGTTCACAGTGGAGATTCGTCACTGGAGTGGCACAGGAAGCTGCCAGCAGGGCACCTTGTGCAGCTATGGCTGTTCTGATGTAGCTTTTCCATCTCAGGCGGTGACTATTTTCAGCATTGCTGAGTGTACCAGAGACTGTTTTCTCTGTGCCTTCTGTCACAGATTGGCTTTTCATACCACCAAAGAGATGCTATGCAAAAAAGGTCACTGATGGTAGACTGAAATTCTATGTTAAGGTTTGTGGCTACATGAAATCTTGACTCCCCTAAATTTTGCCAGTGGGATAAGAAAACAGATTGTGAGATGGTTTGTCCCCATTTCTGGACTGAGTTTTTTGTCTAAATGTCAATATTATTTTGGAAACCCGAGTTATGGTAGACTCTTTTCTTTCTGCAGTGTTGTTCCTCTATGTGTTATGCAGTGCCATTTCTACTCTATTTGCATTTGTTTTGTGCACTGCCTTTATTTACCAGCACTGGATTGAAATAGTACTGATGTATCGAAGTTATCTGGTCCACAACAAAAGTACAGAAGGTAAGAAACCTTGCATAAGATTAATTTTCTCCAGTTTTTCTACTGCGTTTTGCCGTGTGGGATAATCTGGTATGAATTACTCATTTAATTAAGTTCTCTTAATGACCCTGTTCTCTTTGAGCCAATACAAAGACTGTTAAACCTTGCGAGATGCTCAGTGAATGCAGATGGAAAAAAAGCCAGATAGTGTGAGAGAAACATCTAACACCAACTGAAATGTCAGTTAGATTTTTACCCTAATTTACCCACAGAAGATTAGAGTAGGAAGTTGAATTTTGGCAGTCCATTTGCAGGGAATAATTTATCATCTCCAACATTTCAAAATCATTCTCTGAAAAAGTTCAACAAAACCTTTGGACAAGAATGAAATGACCTTGCATAATAAAGTGAAGGACTCTAGAACCTATTGTATTTTTCACTTGAAGCCAAAAAGTTTCTCAGAAGAATAAACAAAAGGGAGAAATGAGATGATAAAGGGCACCGACTGATAAGTGAATATTTGGGAAATACTCATATTTCCTTTCTAAAAACTTTGGAAACAACTTGACATTTTCACCCGAGTGATTAACTTTTGATTTTTCAAGTCTCTGTAGTGGCATTGCCCCATCATCTCAGATAAAACAGGCCTCCAAAATAGTAGACAGTTTAAAAATGTATCAGGAATCACTATGACTACTTCAAAGAACTTAATGTACAATTTTCTTACATGAGTTGAAAGAATTCTGATAGTTTGTGCCCGAGAAAATTTTTCAGAAAATTCTTGCATCTTGATGCAGTTTGAGATAGAAGTGTCTGAGTCTGTTTTTCTGTTTGCATATGTACCTTACACCTGAGCGTGAAACAGCTATATCGAGATACCTGTAACTACATAAACAATTAGAAAATTAACTGCCCTTTTGAAAACATTTTTGTGAGCCCTAAAGCATTTGGCAAAAGCAATTTGGGAAATCACTCAAAATTTCCCCTCTATTTGGTAACCAAGTGATTTTAGGACCTGTGGAAAGTCCCCTTAGAGCAGAACCTGCGTGTCAGTAGGACAGAGACAGACCTGCCAAGGCTTGTGCATCAAAGTTGAAGACACTGTTGGGTTCCACCGTGGCAGTCCCTGTCCCCTGCCTCTACACTCTCGTGTACCTCAAGCACGCAGCACCACTTGCAGTGTGCAGACCAGCCGTGCATACCCAGATAGTTTTCTGTCCACGCAAAATGTGTTCTCACCTGCAGGATCATGTCCTTCTCACCTCGTGTGGATGCATATCAAGTCACCTGAGGTCTGAGAGGGCTTGCTCATAGAGCAGCAAAGCAGCAGTTACGACTTGATTTTGCTGTTTCTTCTGTTCTATCATTTCTTCCCTCATGTCCCTCTCAGCACAGAATCAGAGAACTGAAGAATCCTACAAGATTGCGAGGTACCCCTGGGCACCTGCTCAAAGCAGAGCCAGCCTAGACCAAGTTGTGCAGGACCTTGTGGACAGAGAAACCACAAGCCCTCTGGGGTTAATTTCCCTCCTTAGCCAATTAAGATATATATCTTAAAATTCCTTCATTCTCCCACAAGGAGAAAAAAAAATGCAGGAAATTTGATCCTAATATTGATAGACCATGTATGCCATCAATTTGCTTAAGTCAGGTATACTTCATTTCCTACACTTTCAGCATCTTAAGTACAGTACCAAATGTAATTAGACAATTACAGTACCAGCTTTTAATTTTCCTGTACAGTTATGTGAAAAAATGGCTTAATGGTGCTTATTTTGTATTTGTTTTAAACTTGCTATTGTAATAGTAATATTATAAAGGCATGCATTAGTGGTTGTTGTCTAATAAGATTGCAGTGACCTCTGTGGGTGAAATGAGGAATACCTGGCTTGCAGTGCAATTTATTGTCGTTTAAAATCTGTTTTCGAAGGAGCTTCAATTTAGGGTATAGATGAATTGAAGTTCAGCTAAACCAATTTAGTGACCATCTGCCCCACCTTAAATTCCCACGTTAGTCCTGTGTGCCTGCTGCTGGTGATTCACTCTTGTGGGCCTAAATTGGCTCAACTTGGCAGAAAAATAACTCAGCAAAAGACAGTGTGTAGCCAGCAAAGTGAATCATCTCCCTCTATTATCACAAGAGCTTCAGCACCAGTAGAAGGATGTGATTGAAAGTGTGTGTCCAGGAGCAGAGAGGAGGAGCAGAGATGCAACATGCATTGTCTGATCATGTTCTTGGCCTCCTAACCTAATCTGCACACCTCTGCTTTGTTTTGATGACATACTTTCTGCTACTTGCTGGTTCTGAATTTGAATGTTCAGCCCCAGCTCATCCATGTTAGTTTATCATATTTTCTTTACATATGGGCTCTTCTAGATCCTCTGGGAACTTGGTGGCTCTAGATCACGTCTGTGATCCTAATCTTACATCTAAGGATAGAAATCAGGAGGGTAACACCAAGGCATGTGGGTCATGATACTCAGCACTTAGGTGTCTGTGCTGGATGCAGGTGTCTCAGTTCCCAAGCAGTGAAGGCACAGTCAATACAGTGAAATCTAGAGAGCGTCTCAGCTCACCCTGCAGCAGCACCCTGCAGTGGGACTCTGCTCTACACAGGGGAATTTCTTTCTGGTTTCTAGTCATTATGTTGGCATGTGATACAATCCAGCTGATTGAACGTAGGTGTCTGATGTAATTTGGGCTGCCTGAGGATGGTCCTGCCATTCCAAAAGGCTTGAGTCTCCAATACGTCCCCTGTCAAATCTGGCAGTCTTAGGACACCTTAAATGGCCTCAAGTAACTGGGAAACTGGACTGGGTCCACTGTGCCTTTTGCTTTCACCAGAAATTCTTTTCTTTTAAATGTTCCTTCTCCCTCAAGTGTAGTTCAAATTTTATTCAACAAATTTGCTTTTGCCTTGTAGTTAAGAATGGGCCTAACTGAGGACATCGGTAGCAGGGTGATCAAAGCTAAGAAAAATTCTTTACCTATGTTTCATCTGCATACAAGCATTCTTTCAACGAGACTTAAAGTTCAATAACTGGTCAGTGCTCGATGTCTGAGCTGATATTTTGATCCGACTTAGCCATTGCTCCTTCCACAAGTCTCTCTGTTTACAAACCTAAGTGTATGAAAACAGCATATCTTTTGCAAGCAGCTAATATTTAAGAACATTTTTCCTTTAAGATTCATTATATTTTAAAAGAAGATTGGCCATTGACAACACTTTTTCTTGAATCAGCATTTGGGCAAATGAGAGAAAAGACTGGGAATCATTCCCTACCACACAGCTTTTGCCTGGAAGGGACCAGATCTTTAAACTACCTTGCACTAAACATCAGTACCTCCCTTGTTTGCTTTGGTAGCATATGTCTACGAAATTTGCAAGACAGTGAGGAGCAAGGTTGTCTTTGGTGACTGGATAGCTGCAATCCATGAACAGGTCATAATTTTAGGTGTGTGATGTGCCTACTTAAATAGATATAAATGGAAACTGAGCATTAAGAAAGAAGCTGAATGCTTCAGCCAGACTTGTTAATGTACAGAATGTTATTTATTTATTTATTTATTTTAGATGGCAAGGAATTTGATGCGTTTGTGTCCCATGCAAAACTAAACTCTTCTGAAAGTGACTCTGCTTCAATTAGTGAGGAAACATTTGCCCTGGAGCTTCTTCCAGATATGCTAGAAAATAAATATGGGTACAAGTTATGCATTCTTGAAAGAGATATTCTTCCGGGAGGAGGTAAGATCCCTGGGGATGGTATAAAATGTTCAGTTTTTAGGAAACTGCGTTTCGATTTCCAAAAAAACCTTATGCACCAGAGCAACAAATTGCATAATTTGGTAGTGGAATTTAAGTTCAAATCTCATAATGTTTTGATCTTTGTATCTGGTCCTTGTGGCTGAGGCATACATACTTTGGAGTGAGGTCACTGTGAGCTACTAGGCTGAGATGAAATTTCTTGTACAAGAATTTCTTTGCAAGCAAACTCTGTTCTCTGGAAAGAAGGCCTCAAATATTTTCAGTAGTTATTTTCTAAGCAACTTTGATCAGTGTCACCTGCAGTAATTAGAAAGCCCTGTGTATCTGCTCCTGGGAGAGATAAAGACAAGTCCAAGTGTCCCTTGAGACCCGGTTTAAGTGTGTTGAGGTCTCAGCTGTGTCCTTCACGTCCTGAGCAAAAAGCTGTGTTCTTCAGTTGTATAAGAACAGCCATGGTACCCTCTGATAGCAAACAAATTTCTAGGAGTTATGTGATTGCTCAGCATTCCTAATCTTGGCTTTCCTTATTTCTGGGTTTTAACTGTTGATAAAGGAACTGATGAGATAAAAACTCCATTATAGAATGCAGTCACTCTCACCATTTTCTCTCCAGCATACACGGATGAAGTTGTAACAGCTATTAAACAAAGCAGACGGGTAATAATTGTTTTGAGCCCAGCCTATGTCAGTGGATCAAGCATCTTTGAACTGCAGGCAGCGGTGAACTGTGCACTGGAAGATAAAAGGATCAAACTAGTATTAATAAAGTTCCAGGATTTCCAAGAGCCAGAGACTTTGCCTCCAGTAGTGAAGAAAGCACTTCGGATTTTACCAATCGTTACCTGGCAGTCTTCCATTTCTGCTGCTCCACACAAGAAGTTCTGGAAATACATGCGTTACCACATGCCAACGAAAACTACTAAGAGGCTGGGAAATTGCAGCCTGAAGGGCCTATCCCAAAGGGTATTCAGACTGGTATATTGATAGAAGAAATTCCACAGGGGGATGACATCAGGATCAGGAACGGTAACATGATTGTCAAAGACTTTTCCTATGTCGTCTGACCACCGTCACCTGTCACTACAGCCAGCAACAGCTCCCTCCAAAACAGTCAGGAGGACTGAAGTGTGACAGTGCACAGTAAAACTGTGCCACTGCACACAACTGTAAATGTGAGCTATCATTCATAAATTAATATTTTATTACAATTTTTATTATGTTTATTATACCATTTTGCTCTGATTTTGAGACATACAATGTTCTTTGCACTGTATTTCTTTCTGGAATATTTTTACACTTGTTTTCTAGAAAAAGATTAAAAAAAGGGAACTCAAGAGGAAGCTTGCAGTTTAATTTTCTGATGCAGTCCAATGGGACATATCCAAATTCTTCACATGAGTTACTGCCTCCAGTGTGAACACCAAGAAAATGCCATGGGAGACTGCTACAACTGGGTATGCCAAAGGGATTCAGAAAAGAAGGACCACTGCGTAGGCTTATCCCAGGCATCTCCATCCTTCCTTCAATGAAAGGAAGAATTCTACCAGTTGTGAAACATTTCACACTCAGGGACACCCGCACCTGATCATTGCTGATCCTGTCTGGTGCTGGTCACTCAATGCCCACTGAACCTGTGGGCATTATAGGTGTGTTGCAGGTGTAAATCAAAGCCCTGGTTGTCACAGCTGGTAGACTTCCAGGGTCTCTAAAGTCTTTCCCTTGCGGTCCTCTGGCTGCCAGCTCTCCAGAGTTCATATCACTTTCATATCACTTACTCTCAAACCATCTTGCAGTCTGTGTGTGTATGTCTGCATCTGAGTGAAATGCAATGGTCACTATTAAGCAATCTGAGTAGTATAGCCACTGTTCTGTTGTTCTGCTCACTTCATTTGGCCTTCAAGTTAACAACTTCTTGTTTTATAGTGCTAATTGAATATCTCATCTGCTGGATTCCTTGTTGGAAAGGGGTTTCAAAAAATACTACTGTTAACAGGATCAGTATACTTGAAAAAAGAACTCTTTTGCCAGCAGGCTGAGCATTATCTACCTAATGCTATATTGGGTTCAAAGCTTTCACGGGAGGACTGATGGTGCTGTGAGGCTGACAGAAGATAGTTCTTCATGTAGAAGCAGAACATCAAAGGGCATCACTGACAGAAAATTTTGACATTGCAGTTGCACCTGTATTGGAGATTCGGTTCAGTTCATTACAATTTTGATGCAAATTTCCCGGTTGTCACCACATGTTGCCTTTTGTTTTGCATTATAGAGCATCACAGTTGCACAGTTTCACAGTTGCACACACTGGATCCCTTCCACAGAAAGTCAAGTGGAAGATTTTCTCCATCCATGAAGGGACATTCAGTCTGTGAGATCAGTTGATCTGAAGGAATCCCCTCCCAAGCACATGCAGTGTGGTTGCAGGGTTCTCAGAACTAGGTGTTTTGGGGTATCAAATCTGTTCTCAACATCTTCACTGTCTGCACTGTCTTCTAACACAGTCACTACTGAATTTGAGTATTTTGAATAATTTGTCAGTAAGTTAAATACACTCAGTTCTAATGCAAGTAATACAGGCTGTAGAAGCTTCTAATCAACAGCACTATGTTTGTACGCCCTGTTATCCTTACCCTAAACATGGTAGTTTTTGTGGAGGAGAGAGGATGCTTACCTTTAAAAAAAAAGATCCTTAAGAGCAGTTGGAGGGTGATAGTGTGTCTGCCCAGTAAATACCTTACTGGTATGAGTAAAACAAATGCCAAATACAGGACAGCTCGGGATCCAGTTTTAGGCAGGGGGTGTGACTCAGGCCTTGCTCTTTACGCTGATATTACCTGCTAGATTACCCACACGTTTGAGAGAGGGAGTCCCTTTCCAAGCGAGGCTGTAATTTGGGCAGTCCCCCACCAGATGTCCCTACCGCGAGCCCGGAGCAGCCCCTTTATTTACACACCGAGTAGTTTTGTTACCAGGTGCGACAGGACCCGTGAGTAATGCCAAGTGTGGTGCCCGAGGTGCCAGTTGAGCAGGGGAGGCAGCCAGGGAGCGAGGGCAAGAGAGGCAGGCACGAAGCAAGCTCTCCTGCCTGCCCAGGCTGCCACCACCTCTCCCAGCTGATGCTATTCCCTGTTTCTGCACTTGCTGCCTGAACGGTGAGCACTGAAAGTTGGTAGGGTTTGTTTGTTTGTTTGTTTGTTTGTCGGTTTTTTGTTTGTTTTGTTTTGTTTTTTTAACAGTGGAAAAATCAGAGAGGCTGGATAAATAATGCAGTTGGAAAGGTTTTTTTATTCCTCAACAGGGTGATGCTGAGGCCAAGGTTTTTCTGGGTCAGAGGAACCTGCACAACCGGTATCTTCATGAAAACTCCAGGTCCGTCTGTAACACAAGGAACGGGACAGACGCATTAGGACTATAAAATGACCTCTAACAGGCAAATGAAAGAGCCCTGAGGAAGAAGTGGCTGTGAGCAGCGTGAATCAGCAGAAGTGACTGTTGCACACCTTCATGCGCCCACTATATGCTAAATCTGTAATAAAATCGTCACAGCCCGACATGGGCTCTGCCACGCTTGCACATGCAAAGCTTTCCAACTCGCTGCTGTTGCTGTTGAGCGTGGTATCCTGTTCTGCTGCTGCTTGTGTGGATGAGCCCAGCCTGGGCAAGAGGTCCTTGCCTCACTATGAACCTGATTCCAGTGGTGCTGGTGACTCTTCACAAGACACAAGGCTACATGTTTTCACACTGGACTATGACTATGTGCAGATTCCCTATGAAGTTACCCTTTGGATCCTCCTTGCCTCTTTTGCAAAAATAGGTAAGTAGAAAATGAGATCTCGGGTCCTCCTAGCTTGGAAAGAAGTTTAAAAAGTACAATGTAACCAGGTAACTTTCATTCATTTTGTAGCTGGGAATGATTTTACAGCACCTGTCCTCAAAAGAACAGCCGTGTTCCTTACCACGGCAATGCCAAAATTCCATCTTAAAATGATTCCATGTTACTTAAGTGAACATATGACCTCTAACCTTCATGTCTCTTGGGTTGTGAGTAGCAAGTAGCAACAGAGCTCCCTGACACAGTGCTGTCCATTCATTTTTCTAGTCCTTATACATCACAAGATACTGGAATTTGTAACCTGACACAGCTGTAGAAATCAGTTACGCCAGACTGGGACTTCAAGTGTATTGAATTTTGGGGAGAAAGTGTAAAGAATTCTTCCTTTGTGTGAATAAGAGGAAATATTTCCCTCTGAGTCTTTTTTTTACGTATTTGCTCTTTAAAGTTGGTGTGAAAAGTAATACCAGAGGAGAGAGACTGAGAGTCTCTGAGGCTGTGGGTCATCAGAGATGTAGGCTAAGTACCTTTTGAATACATACCAATGCATCGAGCTTCTATTAGAGCTCCATGTGGGTATCTGAATGGGGAAAGAGAACTCACGGAGCAGTAATTGCAGCAGGGACTGCAATTAACATAGCAAAAAAGGCTCATCATGTCTTACACATTTTCATGGCGGGTCTTAAACTATTTTGACCATTCAGAATTAATGCATCAATATCAAATAAATGAAGAAGATGATAATAATGTGAAGAGTTGCACACATAAAGTCTCCTTTTTCTTTTGATCTTTCTGTGGGATTTTCAAACATTTCCTTAGAACAGACTCATAGGTGAGACTGATGTTTTTCTGGAGGTGGCCTGAAGATAAACATTTTTCATGTCATAGTCAGCCAGCTGACAAAAATCATTACCATAATTTTCCAGTTTCATTATAGCTGATCCTCTCAATCCAATTCCTACAAATGTCTTCACTGATAACATAACAATCAAAATTTTCACAAATAAAATTTGTTGTGGCATCAGCAGAGTGTGTTAATAGTAAACATATCGACCAAATTCTTTATTTATCATCCATAAAAGCACAGGACTTGACATATGGCACATCTTGTTTTGAACAAGAAATAGGTACTTTAGAAGAACTGTATGATTCCTCCCAGGTGGACCTGTTCCTTTTACTGTGAGTTTTCAAATAATATTATTTTTGATGAAAAGTATGGAGCTGTTAATTTCAAATATAATTGGAAGAAAGACTTAGTCAGAATAATCCGATTACGCAGGGAAGAAGATTTCCAAACTGTTAAAGTTTTCAGTGTTTTATTCAGGTGTGATCTTCTTTCTGGATTTCGAGATTTAAGAGTGGGAAGCAGTTCCAAGATCTTGAAAGGCAGAACAATCCCCTTATTCTGTAAAACTGGCAGAAGATTTGAAAATAATTTTTAAATTAAAAGGCAGATGAGTAGAGTTATAATATTAACATACTTCTTTGTAAAAAAAATAGTGTCCTAAAAAAAATATTGAAAATTTCATAAAAATATTTTTATGTTCCTTTGTGTTTGAAGACTGCTAATTCAAGAGTCACAGAAATACAGTCATGGCAGAACCTTCTAGAGCTGCAAGATGAAGGCTGAACTAGCTTCAAGCATGGAGTCACAGACATTGGATTTAAAGGTTTCTTAATCTGGCTTATTCTCATTCTTGTAAATTTAAAAAAAATCCTGACATTTGTAGCACAGGCACCTCTCATTCACAGTATGATCACACAGTTCCTTGTATAGTGACTAGAAAAGCCAGTAGCAGGTGGGAAGTAAGGATTCTTGGAGAATATTTTCTTTCCAAACTGCGGAGGATCTTTTCAAAGAGATTTCTGCCTTCCCAGAAGTGGAGCTTAAGCTCAGACATACTTGCTCAGAAATCAGGAGCTGGGCATCAGGAAAAGAAGAAATTCAGGGTCAAATTCTTGCCCTGCTGTAGTGAGAGAAGTGTGGGAAGGTTTAGTTTTGAAAGGAAGAGTACTGTCTGTTTTCACCTTCATAATCCTTAGAGCAAAAGCTGGCTGGCTGAAGACAAAGTATTCAAACGGAGGCAAGACAATTGTGTGACATCAGGTAATTTAAACTTGAATAATCCCCTAATGTTTTATTCAAGGTTTCCACATCTATCACCGATTACCAAGACTTATGCCTGAAAGCTGCATCCTGATTACCATTGGAGCACTAGTAGGAGCAATCATCTTTGCTTCCCATCACAAATCTCCACCAGTGATGAACACCAGTATTTACTTCCTGTATCTCCTTCCACCCATTGTCCTGGAGGAGGGTTATTTCATGCCAACTCGCCCATTTTTTGAAAACTTTGGGTCCATTCTGTGGTGGTCTGTCCTGGGAGCTCTGCTAAACTCATTTGGGATTGGCCTCTCCCTCTATGGAGTGTGCCAGATCGAAGCCTTCGGCCTGAGTGACCTGAACCTGCTGCAGAACCTGCTCTTTGGCAGCATGATTTCAGCAGTGGATCCCGTGGCAGCTCTGGTAGTTTTTGAAGAAGCCTCCGTTAATGAGCAGCTTTACATGATGATCTTTGGAGAGTCACTGCTAAATGATGGCATAACTGTGGTGAGTTTCTTTCCACTCCTTGTCTTCCCCTCTCTGGACTCTTGTGGCTTGTAGGGTTACTGGGCACAGGACAAGAACAGCTCAGAGGAGATCCTAACACATTACTTATTTTGTGAATACTCCACTCAATTACACACAATGGATTTTAATGTATGCAAAAATTACATCTTACATTACCTCTTTCAAAAGCATGTATTTTAGAGCTGCTGGAAGAGGGAAACACACGTATGACATGTGCTCTTGCATTCACCGAAGTGAATGGATAAGCTACAGCTGATTTTCCTGGTAGGATCAGTGTAGGACCTTGGAATGTTCTTGACATTGTGCAAGCAAATGAATGGAAAATTGTACTGCCTAAAGACTGAAGGCAGCAAGGATAGAAATACAGGAGACCCTTCTTTTTCATATACCTGAGAAATTCCTCTGGGGGAAAAAAAAAGCAAGCCAGATGTGGACAACCTCTGGAGGCCACTCTCTGTCCTCCAGCCCCTTCTAGAAATTTCACCAGAGACTTTAGACAGGAATTCCAAATGCCACTAATAACTTTGCATAACTCTGTTTCTATCAGTAAAAAAAATTGACATCTGACAAATGTTTGCCTTTTTTGGCTGTCTTGTCATAAGTATCCAGAAACAATGTTTCCTGAATAAGAGGGATTTTGTTTGGTTGGCTATGTTTTTGTTGTTGTTGTTGTTTGTTGTTGTTGTTGTTTTTTTCTTTTTAATAGGAAAAGAGTGTTTTTACAGAGCTCCTTTCGCTAATATTTTTCCCCTAATCTTATTAGTTCTGCTAAAATTGGAGCAACCTGAAATTCTAGCTGTAAGCATAAGTGACAAGAACATTTAAAACATATGTTTTTCAAGGAAGAAATTTCATGCAGGAAGTTTATTGCTCAGAAACCAACAGGACTGCTCATGTGGTACAAGTCAATGGCAGGTTAAGGAGTTTCACTAGATAAGATCTTTACAGAATTTAAATCACAGGAATCTAAGCCACTTAAAAACTATTCAGATACTGCTATACATGAGGTGCAGCCCAACTCGGACTTGTAAAATCTGTACAGAGTTCTCTGCTGAAAGGCTTCATGGGAGAAGTGCAGTTTATGAGTACCGAGAAAAGAAAAAGGAACAAAGTACCTTTTTGCAGCCACAGCCTATTGATCATACATCCTGCCTCTTGGTGATCAGAGATACAGGACTGATGTATCTCTGTGGGACAAGGGACAAGTGGTATTTAATTTACATGCAAAACTACATGGGTGCTACAGTTGTACCAGAAAAATCCCCAATGCATCTATTACTTACACTTGTCTTTTTGGTTTCTTCAAAAACTGACCTCAAAGATGTAGTACCTCTTTGTCACACTGGAAGAGCTTGTTTTACGCCTTTTTTGACAGGCTCACTACCTTGCCTTTCCTTTTCTCCCAGGTATTTATGATGCAGGTCCAACTCCTGATGGTATTTACCTGAGCTTCCAGTCAGGCTCCTGTGAGAGTATAAATGTGCAGTGACAGAAAGCCTTTTAAAACAGTGGACTTAGGCACTCCTCAGCAGCACTGGGTGTGTTAGTAAACGAGATGAAAGGGCTGTACATGGCACATATTGGGTCCACCACTGAGAGTTCCCATTGCCCCACAGGCTCTCATCTTTGGGGCTCATCTCCGAGCAGCTGCGTTGCCATCAGTTTGTCAGCTCCTGCTATTGCATCTCTGCATCAACCACCACTCATCCCCTCTTTGGGCATTTGAGTTTTCAAAATCTCTACCTGGCTTCACGCTTAAGAAGACTGAAGTATTTGTCACCTCAATGGAGTCCAGTAGTGACTTTCTCCTCTCTGATATCCCACTTTTTCCCAAGACTTTAAGACTATTTATCTAGGTGTCTTCTCCTACCATTTCCTTCTCTTTCTCTCTTAAGTTTCATTTGAGTTAACTCTAAGTGTTTAAAAAAGATAATATCACCAAGATATATTAAGCATACATTTTTTTTTATTGTTTAAATACAAATATCCCCTGGTTCTCTCCAGCCTTCTTATCAGCTTGAACATTTTTTTCCGCAGCAGGAAAAACTGGTATGAGTTTTGTTGAACTTGTGTATTACATTTGAGGCAACAATAGCTCTGTCTCCTACATTTAGTTCAATATCCTGGTACATATAAAAACAACTTACAAAATAACAGACTGTAGAATTAGAATTATAATCTAGAAGTTATGACTTCGCCTTAAGGGGATGGGAGAAAAATGGATAATTTACTCTTTTTATCCATTGGTACCTTTTCCTATTCCCCTCAGTAGGGCCATGTCTGTGGATGGAACAAGAAGGCTCCAAGTCCTGTTCATTGCTTCTTTCCTCAGTTATTTCTGAGTGGACTGTTAGCATCAGAATAGTTCAGCAACAGGGCTGGACCTAGGATACGTCATACATTAGCGGAGTTTCAAATCCCTGTTCAAAAAAAGTGTTGTAAATCCAGTGCAGATCTTATTCAAACCTGAACTCAGGTGGAATATCCTGATTTTGCTGTGAAGTGTTTCAGGCACCTGAAGCTCTGCTCCCACACATACACAGACAATTTTGTTTCTAAACAGGAGCTGAGCATCTGTATGCATCAGGAAATGGAATATTCCCTGACTGCTTCATCTCTGAGGCTTGATTTTAGAAATACTGAGAACACCTCTATATCATGCTGTACTCAAAATGAGTGGCAGTGACTATATTCTCTAATGGAACCCTCTCTTATTTGTATGCAGCAGAACAGTTGAAGACCTAAGTAAAATTAGTCATTTATTTGAGGAGGTTTGAAATTGACTCTTTGGTGTCACTGAGAAAGACTTTGACCACTTGTTTATGCTTCTGATGTGGATGGTAAGTGCAGTGAGTGTACATAGACACCTGAAGCATAGAGCAGTCCCTGGGGAGTCCCCTGTGGCAACAGTGTCATGCTCTCTCTTCCTCTCCCTGGCTCTAAGAGCTGCCCAGTGGTACAAAATCCTCTCCAAACAACCCAAAACACAACATTCTCAGAGTTGCTACATGAGACCGCTATCAATCCATCCCTTCTTTTTGTGTGAGCAAAAGCATCCTGATCTGATTCAGGCTTTCCTAATATGAAAAGAATTCTAGGATTCCTTTTACTGGCATGAACGCGGTAATATAACTTAGCTGAGCCTTACTTATTTGACACAGTGCAGGTTGTGGTACAGAACATTTTACTCCCACAAAGCATGTTACAAAAAAAAAAAGAAAATTATGTCATATTTCCATAGCTTCCATTTTGATGCCAAATCAGTTAAATCATACACACACTTTAGGAATTAAAAGAGAGAAAAAAAATTCTTGTGAAGTCATTTGCTGAGAATAACTTTCTTTCTTCATAAGTCAGCATAGATTCATGCCATGGTACAATTTATAAAGAAAGACAAGTCTTAGGAAGAGGTCAAAGTCTACAAGAAAGGGAAACAGAGAGAAAACAGGCTCTGAAATTAAAAGCTATAAGGTAAGTAGGGTGAGGTTTGCTTATTGTGGAGACATGAACCCTCTTTTTCCTATCTGCCACTGAAGAGCCAAATTTCATACACCGGCATTAGAAAAAAGTAGTTCTGGGTATTTTCTTAAATGAAATATTTTCTTTGGCTTTGTCTGTCTCCCGAAACTATTAGCAGTGAGCCTCCTGGAGAACAGGCTGTGTGACAGATCAAGGTTATATGTCCCCAGCAGCAATTTAAGATTAGATAGTAGCTGAGCAGTAATTATTATCCTAATGAGCTTGACTCTTCTACCTGCAAATACCTGCTTTAGTGTTCTTAATAACCTTCTGAAATTAACTAGATGAAGAAGACCAAAGAAAACCATAAAATGCAAATGACTTTGGTCTATTTATTGTTTTTGAACTAATGCTTTAGTGCAGCAGCTTTGGAGAGCTGGCATCTTTAGCTGTTTCCCAAATTCTCTTCAAAACTGAAAGGTGACTTTCATGTGTTACACACTCACTGTAAACGGATCTGACAGGACTTAACATTAACTGATTGTCAGCAGCCTCTAAGGCCTTTTTATTGCTACACCACTCATCACTCTGGAAATTTTCTATTAGTTTCTAAAAGATGAATGAAAGTGGAATATGCTGAAAATTTTTCATCAACAGTTTCTGCAGAATATAAAGTATTGATAATAGAAGTATGGTAATGTTTTCTGGTCTAAACTAAAGATATTGTCTTTACAGATCAAATTATATAATACATTATATAAAATTACAATTTGCATTAAATCCAATCTTTCTTCTAACATGATATTTTCCTTTATTTTTGTAATTTCAAGCTTTCTGGTCAAAATGTGTATATATGCAGGGTCTTTAGAACATTTAGATTGTCACAGTATTTGGTTCTTACTTTGAGATTGTTCTCTGGGGAGGTGGTTAAGTAGCATCAAACTCCAAACATATGATGATAGAGAGGCTTTATTTATCTAGCTAAAGACAACATGAAACTGAGGCTACCATTTCCCTTCCCTTCCCTTCCCTTCCCTTCCCTTCCCTTCCCTTCCCTTCCATTTTCTTTTCCATTCCCAGTGATGTTTCATGATTTTTATGTGTCAAGTGCTATTGAAAAACACATAACATTCCTGAGTCCCTCTAATGAAGTTTGTCCTGTCTACTGATCCTACAGACAACCTACATGGTATTGAAATCAAATATGTGATTCTTAGTCCCTTCCCTGCCCCATCCTGAGTCAGAAGGAGAACATGGAGAGTAGAGCCTGGGGTTTTTAAGGTCCCCAGCTGGGCTTTTAACCTCTGCTACAAAGACCAAAAATTAAATTTACCTTCAGAAGACAACCAAACAAAAAGAGTACTTTTCGATTATTCAATGGCATGTGGTCCCCCAGTAATTTACTTCTATTCCACAGCCATTTACTCTTCTTTTTTTCCCCCTCTTTTTTGGGACACTTAACAGACCCTTACTTCTGAGACTTCTTAAGAACCAGCTGAGATTTCAATTGTTACTTTGCTGATCTGTCTAAAGCAATTTCAGGCATTCACAGGCACATAGACACACAAAGATTGTTTCACCTACGAAATGAGTAAGCCTGCTGGGTTCAGAAAGATGCCTGACTGCTGTCTTCTTATTTTCACATGTAGGTTTTATATAACATCTTCATCGCCTTCACCCAGATGCACAGGTATGAAGAAATTGAATCCATCGATATCTTTGCTGGCTTCGCCCGCTTCTTCGTGGTGGGGCTGGGTGGAGTCTTTTTTGGCATCGTGTTTGGATTTGTCTCAGCATTCATGACTCGTTTCACCCACAATGTCTCTTCAATTGAACCCCTGCTGGTCTTCATGTTCAGCTACCTGTCATACCTGTCTGCTGAAACCCTTTACATCTCTGGCATTTTGGCGTGAGTATTCCTTTCGGCTTTTTGGATGATCTCTTTGAGGAAGTGGCATTGTTTTGTGGTGATTTGCTCAAGGTTGGTACAACACAAGCTTTCACTCTCTGGTACTGCCAGTTGTGGATGAAGAGGCCAGAGCTGCCACCATCTGTCTGCTATCTCTGATAAGATCAGCAGCAGAAGAGAATGATTTGATAACACATCCGTTTATCTGTATTTATTTCTAAGCAGTTTCATGATCAGATTATAAGAGAGACGTAAAGCAATGAGTATGGAAAACATAAGAAAGGACATCTGAGTTCTTTGTGAACATCGGCTCTAACACAATTTACTGGAATTACATTACATTTGAACATCATCACTGGGATTGAAACTGGGCAAAACCAGGTGAAAGAGAACATCACCTACACATGCATACTTATGTATATGAATATTGACAATCATATTTTTTGAGGTCAGGATAGCTTGATGCTGCTGTAATGCTGGGGACATGTTCCTCAAAGTATGTGATGGCGTGGGTGCCTGCTGCAGAGAGAAAGCTGGCAGGTTCTTGACTGGAGTAAATTCGGAGAGGGTGAGAATTGTGGGAAGGAGAGGATGGCAGCAGGAAAGGAGTTGGAAGAGAAAGGAAGGAATAGGGATGGGAGTGAGAGACTTAAGGAGAAAACTGCTGGCAGGTGAGATTCAAGGATACCACACCAAACAGCCCATCTGCAGGGTAAAACATAAAGAGATGGGAACTTGCTCAATGCTCCAGCTGGTGCTGCTGGCTGCCATAGGCTAAGTGCACAGCTGGTGGGTAGCAGCAGCTTTGCATGGCCTCTACTGGCTCTTTCATGATAGGTCTTGGAGGACCTTGTGTCCCAGAAAGTTCTTCCCTTTATAGAGGACAAACCAGTTTAAACTTAACAAATACGAGCATACGGCTGCTGTTGTCCAGACAGCTGCATTTACTCACCTCAACTTGTGACGCTCTGATTTCATAGAATCACAGAACGGTTTGAGTTGGAAGGGACATTTAAAGGCCATTTAGTCCAATGCCCTGGCAATATGCAGGGACACCTTCAGCTAGACCAGGTTGCTCAGAGCCCTGTCCAAACTGGCATTGAATGTTTCACAGGTGGGACACCTGCCACCATTCTGAATGTTGTTGTTCCAATGCTTCACCACTCTCATTGTAAAAAAGTTTTTCCTTATATCTAGTCTAAATCTACCTAAATCTTTTAGTTTAAAACCATTATCCCCTGTCATTTTGCAATAGGTGTTACTAAAAAGTTTGTCCCCATCTTTCTTATAGGCCTCTTTTAAATGTCAAAAGATTGAAATAAGGTGTTCCTGAAACCTTCTCTTCTCCAGGCTGAAGAAGCCCAGGTTGTTCAGCTTCAGAGCAGGATTGCCTTTGAAAAAACAACCTTTGCAGGACGGCCCTGGGAAGCAGTATTTGAATATCTAAACATATTAAATAAGTAGTTAGACAGGATATGGATTACCTTGAGCAATTAGACAAAGCAGATGAGTCTCGTACTATGTTTTGTATATCCAACACACATGCTCAGATTGAGGTGACTGGCAACTTTCGTTGAGCAGGTTTAGATCTACTATGCAGTGACCACTAATACCACATGGACCCTTTCCTGCCTGCACTGCCCAAAATACTGCTTCCCTGCCTGTTCCTTGCACTCGACTACATTGCTCTTTATTTTTTCACTTCTTATTTTTGTTAGAGTTCTGAAATTATTAGTTATATAAGAATGTTAATATAATTGAGATTTATTATTCTTACTGCTTCATTAAGGAAATTATTGCTTGTTTTAGAGATGGGAACTTATTGCCACCTTTCTGAATTATTGAGGATTCATTCATTTTTCACTTGGATCATGAAAGTCTATTTTGTATGTGTATCTGAAAGTCAACAGTATTAATCATTAATGCCTAATGGCCTTGTCTTGGAGTGTCCTTGGACATGCTAAATGACTCAGCTACACCAGGATACCCTTGAGATTTCTTCAGCAGAAATTAAATGAGCAGAAACTATAAGGAGGGTTATTTAATGAACAGTCATCATTCTCTGAATTCACAAGTTTGGAAAAATATCATTACAAGAAGCCCCCCAAAGACTAAAATCGTATTAGTAGAGACTAGATAGCTGATGGAATATGTTACTAGCATAGCACTCAATCTGTGTATTACCTATGGAAAATGCAGAGGGGAAAAGGGAATCCCCTTCAGTAGGGCTGATCAAAGACTGCTGCTCCATGTGATTGTCACCAGCATCTGTGCTGGGCGGCTGCTGATGCCTCTGAAGCAGGCTCTAGTCTTCATTAATGGTGAAGAAGTGGAAAACATCCCTTTTCTTCCTTAGGCACATTCCCCACACCCTAGGTAACTAAAGGGAGAAGGACATCTCTGTAGGATAATCGACTTCTCTCCTGCTGTACAACAATGGCCTGCTGTGGTTGGAGAGTCCTGAAGCGTGCCCTGGCACCGCTGATTTGCCAGTCAGCTGCCAGGGAGCCGTGGGACCTTTGGTCCTGGCATGGGACTACCATGATCTGCCATTGCCACCTCAAGGGAGCATATCACTAAGAAGCAGGTTATATCTCTCTAACTGATCCACCCGTAGGCTGGTACAAAACCGACCTGCCTGTTGTTTGAGACAAATATTTGGTGCTTGATGGCTCCATGTTAGGCATTCAGGATAAAATGGACTTTGAACTGGAATGTGATACCCTCACTTCCTTGTCAGGAAAACTGACTAGTTTGCTTCCTTTATCCTGGATGTAGAACAGATTTGTAAACCTGAATGAAGAGGCTTTTCTATCTAATTAAATAGCTGATGTTACTGAAGAAATAAAATGCTTCTTGTTATGATGGAGGTCAGAATCTGGTGATGGAGAGGGCAGGTAACGATGGCTGATGTTGTTCTTAACTGAAAAGAAGAACAGGTTGTGGCTGATCTCTGATGTTTTGCTTGATGCAGGATGACAGCATGTGCAGTGACAATGAAAAAATACGTGGAGGAGAATGTGTCCCAGAATTCTTATACCACGATAAAATATTTCATGAAGATGCTAAGCAGCATCAGTGAGACCCTGATTTTTGTGTTCATGGGAGTGTCTACAGTGGGGAAAAACCATGAATGGAACTGGGCCTTCATTTGCTTCACTCTGCTCTTCTGCCTCGTTTGGCGGACACTGAGTAAGTCAGCTTTTGCACACAAACTTCTCTGCACCTCTGAGAAAAACATTTTGGCACAAAGTTGTGTTGTCCCCAAAGTCTGTGGGGACTGGCACAACTGGTTTAGCACCAAATTTACTAGGTTTATATTAGTGACAAGCAAATTTCACAAGTCTACACAGAAATAAAAAGGGGGAAAAGCCCCAAACAAATCTGAATACCAGTCTCCAAGCACAGACTTTACGTTTAGGTGAAAATGGAATTTTTAAAGCAAAATTAAAATATTATCATGATTATGCTTATAGAGATGTTTATATCTGAATTTACTGTATGCCGCTGGCTAAGTGGGCCTCATAATGATTTCATCACACACTGTCATCTAACTCACTAGTAAGATAATGTATATCATCACACTTCTAGTGCTATAACACTACAGGTCCTGGGCCGGGAGTGCTGGAGGCCTAGAAAAAGAAGGAAGGTGAAAATTAGTGCTGATAGATAACTGAACAGGGACTTACACCACATGTAGGCCAACCACAACATGCTACTGTTCCTTACAAGTCAAGTCCGAAGTTTTAAACTGCTGAAAAATAGTGCCTGTGTGAAATTACTCCATTTTTGCACATCATATGTCCCATTCCTGCAAAGGTCTCCTACTCCCTGACCTATGAGACTAGGATTCCTCTAGCATGGGCAGGGCAGTTTATAGATAATGTCAGATGAGTTGTGGGGCACAGTTTCTCATTTCCTCCTAATATCCAGGATGGGTTGCAAGTACTGCTGAAAAGGGAGAAGCAATAAGGAGGCTGGTGGTTGGTGTTCTGGAGGTAGTAGCAGACCTTGTACACTTCTCCTAAGAGCTGCACTTGTGCCTCTTAACCTGTTCACTGCAACTGTGGAGGCAGAGAGGCAGCACATTGCCAGCTTCTCCCTCATCTACTGGTACCGTCCTGCTAAACTTTCTAGATGACATAAAAAGGAATGGCCTACTGGGTCAGACTAAACCCCTAGTGGTGTCTTCAACAGCGCGTGCAGGAGATGCTAATTATGAAAGGCTTGCAAGCCCTGCCACCTTCTGAGCTTTGTTCACCTCCTACTTCTTCAGCATCTGCAGTGACTCTGTTAGAGATGTCTGTGCCTATGCTATATAGGGGTCCGTTTTGGACTTGTTGCCCATGAGATTATGACATCCTTTTTTTGAGCCTGAATACTCTATTCGGCACCAGGTTAAGTTACAACTGATGCAACAGAAAGTAAACGTCTCCAGTTCTGGAGAAGTGATTAATTATAGAACCCACTCAACTCAGCCACTATTATTTGTCACTTAAGTTTAGTTAAAAAATATGAGTGAATGGTGCTTTTGAGCTAAAAGATGTTTTTGAAGTAGTACACATGGCAGGGCCAAAAATATAATTATGCAGGCAATATTATTTCTGACATTTTTTAACTTCTGTGTTTAAGTGCTTGAAGTTGCCATCCTAAGAACATTATTTTTGAATTTCAGTAGCCTTTTCGTAAGGGTAATTTATAATTTTAAAGAAAATGAGAAATCCAAATATTATATCTATTCTAAGATGGCCTTAGAGGAGATATTCTGAACACTGGAATTTAAGCTAACAACATCGGCCAAGTTAGTACGTTAGTTCCTCCATGATTCATTTTTGGTCAAAGGACTACGTGGGGCGGAATTCTACATTGGGCACCTGTTGCCACCTCCTTCAGCCACCAGCCCCTGTCTGCATTCCCTTTAGAGTCAGAGCTGGTGGCTAATGGCACCCTGTGAGGCTCAGTACACAGACCAATATGTTTTTAGTCTTCCTTAATGACCTGGAGGAAGGAATGGAGTGCATACCAAGCAACTTTGTGGCTGACAGAAAACTGCAGGGAGTAGTTAATATTCTGGATGGCTTCCATTCAAAGAGACCTGGACAGGCTGAGAAATGGACTGACAGAAAGCTCATGAAGTTCAAGAAGAGCACATGCAAGGACTTGTGTGTTGGAGTAACTCCATACACCGGTATGGGCTTGGAGTCTTGTAAGCAGCTCTGCAGGAAAGCCCTGCTCTGACAGACAGAAAGTTGAACACAAGCCAGAATGATGTCCTTATGACAAAGAAGTCAGCTGTATCCTGGGCTACATTAGCATGTGTGTAGCCAGCAGGTCCACCAAAATGTTTCTTACCCACTCTTCAGCACTGGTGGAAATGTGTGCTGTCTTCAGAGTGCTGTCTCCAGTTCTGGGCTCCCCGGTATACAAAGAAGATGATTGTTCTGGATCAAGTGCAATAGAGGCCACCAACCTGGCCAGAGGCTGGAGAACTGGATGTATAAGGAATTTCTGAGAGTGCTGAGTCTGCAGCCTGGGGAAGATCTGGCACAAGAGAGAACTTACTCCTTTCTACAAGTACCCGACCAGAGGAGAGAGAGAGAGAAGATGGATCCAGACACTTCTCGGA
This sequence comes from Mohoua ochrocephala, assembly GCA_013398855.1. Taxonomy (NCBI): domain Eukaryota; kingdom Metazoa; phylum Chordata; class Aves; order Passeriformes; family Acanthizidae; genus Mohoua; species Mohoua ochrocephala. The sequence goes on along the minus strand of VZTA01007276.1, from coordinate 84,881 downwards.
GTTGCACAGCAATAGGGCAAGGGAGAACAGACACAGCTGTAACATGGGAAATTCTGATTAGACAGTAGGAACCCATGTCTTACCATGAAAATTACCCACCATTGTAACAGTGGCCCAGCCCTCCCTTCTTAAAGGCCTTCAAGACTTGATTGGAGCTTTGAGCAACCTGATGAGCTCTGCTTTGAGTAGGGACTTGGAATAGATGAACTCCAAAGTTCTTTTCCAGCCTACAGTACTGATTCAAACATTTGGGATCAGGTAAGTGTTGGCACCAAACATCTGAGATTAAGGTCCTATTTCTTAAATCTCTTAGGCTGCTTATCCCTCAGTCAAAAAGAATACCAAAGCAGGAAGAAGATGATGGTTTGACCCTCAAAGCCAATATACAGTTCAAGACCTTTGACTTTTAAGTCTGGGAGCCCTGGAGGAAGACATTGAACAGAAGAAAATGAGAAAAGGGGAAAGCTGTGAAGCTTTGAGTACGTGCATCTGAACATCTTTATTATACAGAGAGGGCACTAGTACTCAGCAGTAGAGGTGATATGATTCCTATGGGTTGACAGCAAAAAGAAAGTAATTACATATTTTCTTGCTAAATCTGGCCCAAGTGTGGCCTCTAAATTTTTAAAGGCCTGCTTTCCATTTTGAAATATCCTTCCAATCAAGACAGAAACAGTGCTCTCCTGATATAAAAGCTGTTTTCCAGCCACATGTCCACATGTCCATCCTTCTCTCAGACACCAAGGGGAGTGCTAGAGCTTTCCAGAGGAAGGCCAAATATTTTCTGCTAAATTTGTGTGTTAAAATGATTACATCATTTTCTCTGAAGCTTGAATAAAGTAAAGAGAATTGGCCTGAGGGTGATACCTCACACATGCCATTTCAGTCTGAGTACCTGATGTCTATCATAGTTACAAGTAGCCAAAAAAGGTCTTGCATAAAGTGGTATCCAGCAACCTACATAACAGGATGCTGCTACTGGCTTTACCTCTAATAATATGAGTGTATCAGTGACAGCTGTGTAAAATAACACCAGTAATTATCAGCATTTGTCAGCTTTTATGTCAGTAATTTAATGGTTTCCACATAAAACATAGGATATGTATTTCTTATGGAAGACGAAGAAGATCGAGTAAATCAAACAAATTGCTAAAAGTGCTCTAGAAAGAAAAGTTGCAGTCCTTAGACGGCCTCAGACTGTCTTATTAATTTTAAATTTTATTAAAACTAACATGAAATTTGAGAAATAAACAAAGAATTAGAGACACAATAAGCCCGAGGATTAAAAATTAAAATGCTATTACTCTTTGCCTTTCAGTGAACCTGTCCACAGGACTCTTTGGTAAAGCAGCGTTCAAACACTTTAGGCAGATACTGTGCAGAAGGTGGGAAACGTTGCAAGGGAAGGCACAGGAAAAACTCTCAACCAGTCATTTTTCTTGTCTCCAGAACACTTTGGAGAAAACTATGGAACACATATATAGGAAGTAAATATTTCCCCCTAATCTCTCTTCTAAAATGTATTAATGAATGTAAATCCTGGAGCAGTTAGGAGCTACAGTATTTTATACGAGATATTTCACACAAGCTAAGTTCAGCAGTTGGTCAAAGAGGAGCTGCAAGAAACCAAAACTGAAAAAAAACCATGGGCTGTCAACGGTTCCCCAAGCCAAGACATTGTTTTGCTTTTAATATTTCATATTTTCTCTTTCTTCTTAATTAACAACAACTGTGGATTTTTCCCTTCCTAGGTGTCTTTGCTCTCTTCTACATCAGTAACAAGTTCCGAACGTATCCCTTCACCTTCAAAGACCAACTCATAATTTCTTACAGTGGCCTCCGAGGAGCCAGCAGCTTCTCTCTCGCATTCTTGCTCCCAGTGAATCTCTTCCCCAGAAAAAACCTATTCATCACTGCGACTCTTGTGGTTATATATTTCACTGTGTTCATACAAGTACGTGCATTTCTTCATGGATAACCTTCATGTAATAGGGGTGACTGAAAGCTTCATAGTTAAAATTGCATCGTATTTACTCTTAGGCTAGGACAAGTTATTGCGTTTTAGGGCCAGATTTAGCACTGCACTGTGTAATTAGCCTTTTTAGGGCTTTTAGGTATTACAAAAATTCTGTGTTGAAAACATGTATCTTCTAAAATATTCAGGGGAGAGGGCACTTGGTGTCCAAAATTGCTTATGTTCACTTCGCATGCATTTCCTGGTGCTTCCAATTTAATAAGTATTTTAAATTTAAATTTCAGCACTGATTCATTCTTTATTAGTGATGTATCTCAAACTGACCATAAACAGTACGCCTGTTCTATAACGGATTTTGAATTTTATACTTTTATCTTTGTCTGTCTTGGAGACCAAGCACAAATATTTTGAAATCCTTCATAAAAGCATATTAAACAAAAAATAAAGTGAATAAGTCACATTTGTAAGTACAGGTGTCTACTTTAGATATTTGGGTTATTCCACCTTGCTTACTGCTGTACCTGGAAGAACTGAAACTTCTAGAGAACTTGCATCCCATATTTTGTATTTTCCAATACTGAGGTCCCAGATCCTCTAGGGTGCCAATGGGGCACTACGCATTTGTGATAAGAAAGGCACTTGGGTTCCACCAGAGTGTTTCCGAAAAAACAAATTTGTTTCTAATTTGCATTTTAAAATGGTTTCCTGTAGCAGTGCAGTAAAGAAATAAGAAAAACTGAAAGCTGTTTCTAAGTGAAAAACCCCCGGAATGTTTAATTCTGAAAATGTTGAAGTAAATGGATTCATCTACCAAAATGAAAAAAAAAGATTGCAAGACCTCACAAAGATATTATTTTCTTTCAAATGAGTCCTCTTTTGAGGATGATTGGCAGTGAGTCAGTTACTTTACATAATTCAAATATGCCAATAAATATCTTCTCACTTAAAAAACCCTTTTAAAATTTTTTTTTAATTTTTAATTCTCTTCTGTAGCTCTCCATACAAATAATAGTTCATATCTGTGCTAAGACATAGCTTTCCTAATTGATTAAAATTATCCCCTTTCACTTTCTTTCTATTTTTGCCCAGAAGATGATTAACAATTCAACTCATTCTTCCAAATGCAGGGAATTACAATTGGACCATTGGTCAGATATCTGGATGTTAAAAAGACGAACAAAAAGGAATCTATCAATGAAGAAATTCATGTGCGAGTAAGTTTTTTATATCAGTAACTGGTATCCCAAAAAGAAGAGAACAGGTATTCCAAAAGAGCTGGACAGAGGGAGGCACTTGGAAGCTTGGCATTCAGTGGATTTGGACACTCAATGCTTTTAAGAATATATGGAGGTAACCCTAGGCATAATTTTCTAAAACATTGCATCTCATTCATATTTGTATTTACTACCACATTATACTCTCGTTTCACAAGTGTTATGGTGTAGTAGGTCTCTTGTTTATTAGTACTTTGACTGTGGAAGGATAGAAACAGAAACGAAATGTTTACAAAATGCACTCACCATCCTTCTTAGTTGGATTTATCAGATACATTTGTTGTCATCTTTTGACCAGTGCTAGACACGCTGAAACTTTAAAAGTCTTTAATCCAGATTTTTTGAACTGAGTTGAACCATTGGACTGTGACCTTAGTTTCAAGTTATTTGGAATAGTGATCTTTTCTGCTCTCAAACATTTACTTCAGTTCTCAAATTACTATTATATAAAATAACAGAAAATTGCTCAATCTGATTTAACATTACAGAAAAGGTATGTACATTCTTTCATTTTCTCAATAGGGAATAAGTTTGAAATTAACAGAAACACTGTGCCTTAAAATGAAGCACACACAGAGACATTAGCAAAATTAGAGTATCTCAACCGATTTTGAATTTAAAGTGAATTTAATTCTTACTATTTGAACATTTACACTTAACCTTGCATTTAAAAGCACCCCTTAAGACAATATGTCTGTAAGAATTGGCCTTTTTCTCTCTCTATAATGCTAGAAATGCACAAAAGAATGACTGAAAGTAATCGTAGTTAGCAGTGACCACTCTCATGTCATTCTGCAAAATCCTCAGGGACCTTACCAGTCAAGGTGAAGGTGTTGGTACCTGGCCCTGTGCCTCTCCCAGAAAGGTCATACATGCGGAGGGGAAACTTGGTTGACAGAACCAAGAATTTATTTTCTGGATTCAGCAGACAAAAAAGGACCAGGCAATTTTTTTGCCTCCACCAAAATGCTGCCACTACAGCCAAGCTGCCACGGTGGGATGTTTGCCTTGATTTTTAGAGAAATGCAGGTTCTTTCAGAATTAACGTACATGCTCCAATAAAAATATAAATCTCAGAATCATGTCAGCAAGTGTGTATATGTGGTAACATTCTTTTTTCATAATGGCCACTTAAAATTTTTCCATGTTTTTTTCTACAGTTGATGGATCACTTGAAGGCTGGTATTGAAGACATATGTGGACATTGGAGTCATTATCAGCTGAGAGATAAGTAAGTGTCTCTTATTGCCGTCTAATAAAATAAAATAACCCATCTATCATGTAAAATATAGTAGGTAAATAAAATAGGAAATTAAAAGGCTGGGGTCACGTGCTGTATCTCCTTTTAAAAAGTGAACTCCTGAGTAACCATTAACTCTTGAGAGTGCAGTGCTCATACATTGCCTGCTAAATTGGATCTGCACAAGCAGAAAATAAGCCTTCAGAAAGAAAAACATAGCACGGGAACTCATGCTGCAGACAGCAGCCTGTGCACATAGCTTTGGTATGAATCTAAGATCCTGGGCAATGCTTCTTTAACTCTGCATTTAGAACGTAAGCTACATATGGTGTCAATGCCACACTGACTTTTGCTGTGAGCCTCCACAGCACATAGGGTCCCTTGCTGGTGAGTAGAGATGCAGTAATAATTAGTTACCTGTCCTTACAGGTCTTTGCATTCAGCAATAGCTAAAATAAGAGTGCTGAAGGGAAGGTTTGAATTTAAATATCCAGTAGCATAAGCAGATACTCTCAAGCTAGTGTTTACTCAGAAATGCAGGGCCTGCATCGTCTCTTCCATAAGCGGGATGAGGTGGTTTTGTGAAGCTTTGTGGCCCTTCCAAGCACTGCCCAGGAGAGATGGATCTGCTGTTCCCTCCACCTTTTCCCTAAGGGAGCCCCGTGGACATGTTGGCCACCACCACAGCATGTGAAGGGAAGTAGGGGAAAGACTGATTTTTCTTTCCCCCAAACATCTTATTATGATGCTGTGGGCTAAAAGTTATCCCTAGCTATCCTAGCTATGCCCAGGCTTCTGTGCTGGAATCCAGTCTGACCTTTCAGTATTGGACTCCAGTAATCCAGCCAAGGGTGTCTGCTGGGACATGTGGCAAGTCCTTTCGCAACTGGGTTTCTCCCTATGGAAACCAGGAATTAAGAGTAGGAAGAGGGTGACTGGTTTGCATCCAATTCTTGTCCCAGTGGGGAGTAATGGTATAATGTACTAGGGCATACCCGAAACTAAAATGCCTTCTCGGCTCTGACCGTACAGAGCCAGCTTTAGGACATCCGTCTGCTGGGACCACACCACTGTCTGTGCAGTCAATAAACTGAGCAAATCTCTGTTGGAGCAGTAAATCCATTGAAATAGCTGCATTTACACATACCTGTGAGTAAATGCCGTCCCTTTGTCTCACATCTACCTGATAGCTCTGAAAAGAGAATTTTGCCCAAACTAGCCATAAATGTAGTATTTTGGTTCACGGACAGATTCAGAAAACATACTGTGTCTGAAGACATTTAATGTAAGAAGATTGTATTTAAAAATATTCCCTAAACTTGTCTATGCAACTTTAAAGTTGTGTATCAGAATTAATTACCTAAGTGATGACAACCCAGGAGGCTTTCTGTAACACAGAAAAACATAAAGAACTCTAATCCTCTAATCCCCGTGCAAACATTTGTGTACCTACCTCTGCTATTAATGAATAAAAATGGCCTTTGCTAAGGAAAAAAAAGGTACAAATCCTGTAGTGCTTTTCCCGGCATTGTGGAGCACCTCACCTTGCTGTGGTAAACTGTTCCTTTGAAAGGAACAGAACTGTTGCTCTGCTGAAGATCTACTGTTGTTCTGCTAAATGTCTGCCTGAAAGCACGTACCTGTTCCAAGACACACGCGCACATTCACATTCAAATTATGCCACACATTAGCGATATTTTACAATCTGCAGCATGCAAGCACATAGTATTTTGGGGTCCTTTCAATTTCTCTGTTATTCAGAGTACAAAGAAATGTATTTTCTCCTCTCTAATTGTCAGGATTCAAAATTATCAGCAACGTAATGGGCCCTAACTACTGTAACTGCTGGGCCACTTAGAGCCTCATTGGTGGCTGGCTGAATAGGCCAGGATTACAGTAAGAGCAGCTGCTGCTGTTATGCCCTACTATAATACAACATTTGTACAAAAGCGTGGAGACTGGCCATATTCTTTTCTGACAAATGTGGCAGTGTAATATGCAAACATACACGCAGCCCTCTTTTTTGCTCTGATTGCAGCTTGTTTCTTTCTTTTGTCTAGCGGGCTCTGCAATCTCTGTGGACCAGTAGACTATGCCAAATATCCCCCTAAAGGTCTCTGCTCACCAGGCCTTCAGGAGTCCACAGGTGCCTCTAATTTGTATTCAGTTTCCACCACTGAATTGTAGATGTGTGCATTTGAATGAAGATCAGCTTGTACTACAGAAATGAAAACATGTTTCCTTTTTTGCCCTTTGATTTTGGTATCTCTTCTGCAGATTTAAGAAGTTTGACAATAAGTATTTGAAGAAAATTTTAATTCGGGAACACCAGCCCAAATCCAGCCTTGTGTCATTGTACAAAAAGATGGAGATAAAACTGGCCATCGAGATGGCCGAGAGTGGCATGAAAATTTCAAAATCGTCCACTACTTCTTCACGGTGAGTACCAACCTCCCAACCCTTTGCAGAGTAGGGATGGGAAGGAATGGGACAAAAATGAGGAAGTACCCGAGGTACTCCATGACTTCAACTGAAATGTAAGCAAGAAGACGACAGTTATGAAAAGAGCAGGTGCAGTTGGGTGTTCATCACATTTGCACTTTGCTCAGAGAGTGAAAATTAAAACCACGGCCATTTTCTCTGTTTCTTTTCAATGATGGGCTCTCCTGAAGAGGAATCATGCGTCAGGCACAGAAGCCACTCTGGTTGCTTTAAATCACAGAAGTGACTCAAGACAGATGTACTTATCACTTACCTGGCCAATGGGTTTCGTTAATCCCTGCCAGGCGCTGAGAGACCTGCAGGATGGCTTAGCATACAGGTCCTGACTCCATTTTCCCAATCAGGAATTTTTGCTGAGAGCAGATTTCTTTGTAGCATTTGCCATTTTTGCTGCTTCAGTTTGCAATCCCGTAAGCCATCTTGCCATATTTGGTATTTCCCAAACCAACAATTTTGTCTGATTAAACATTGAGAGCAGCCTGCCAAGAAGGACTTGAGGATACTCGTGGTGGAAATGCTGGACATGAACAGTCAGTGCGCACTTGCAGCCCAGAAAGACAACCATATCCTGCACCAAAAGCAGCATGGCCAGCAGGTTGAGGGAGGGGATTCTGTCCTGCTACTCTGCCCTTGTGAGACCCTGTGTCCAGCTTTGGGATCCTCAGTACAGGAAAGACATGGACCTGTTGGAGCGGGTCCAGAGGAGTGCCACAAAGATGATCAGAAGGCTGAAGCAGCTCTCCTATGAGGCAATGCTGAGACAGTTTGGGCTGTTCAGCCTGGGGAAGAGAAGGCTCTGGGAACACTTGATTGCAACTTTTCGGTACTTAAAGAGGGCTTACAAGAAAGATGGACAGGCTTTTTTTTAGGCTTTGTAGCAGTAGGACTAGGAGAAGGTAGATTCAGACTAGGTACAAGAACTTTTCTATGATGAGGGTGGTGAAACTCTGTAACACATTGCTCTGGAAGGTGGCAGATGCCTCATCCTGAGAAACATTCAGGGTCAGGTGTGATGGGGCTCTGGACAACCTGACAGGAGCTGAGGATGTCCCTGCTCACTGGAGGGGGGTTTGGAACCAGATGCAAGCCATTCTATGAGTCTATCAAACAGTAATGCAACTTGGCATCAGACAGACCAGGGGACAAAACTGGTGGGATCTCCAGAAGGAACCACCCTCAAGGAGAAGAGCCTGCACAAATCTTCCCTCCTATAGACTATAACTGACATGCATGTATTTATCCTCCCCTTGCAACACACTGTCCAGAGCACAGGTATTGCTGAAGGCACTTGTCTCCATCAATTCTTTCCCAGGCTCTTGCTGACCACTGTTGCTGCTATTGCCTGCTCTTTCCTGTTGCATCCTTAAACCACTCTCCATTTTGCAGCAGCCTCTGGTAGGGTACAGCATATTATTTTTTTTTTTTTAGAATGATGATCTCTACCAATAACAGAAGATCCAAATACCAACTGGATATTAAATTAAAATCTCTCTTGAAACACTGGCTTAATCACGTCAAGATCAATCTGCTTTCTTGTACTGATGTCAGCATGCAGTGTAAGACCTAGCCCTTTTCTCTCTAAATTATTCTTTGCTGAATGGATGATATTAAAAAAGACTGCATGTTTCTCAGGCTCCTTTCTGTCTGCTGTAATCCCTTTATCGTTCTGAGACAAGAGAAAATGTACAAGGTTGTTAGACAAACCATGGCAATCAAACCACATCCCTCTTCTTTTCCTGAGGGAGAGAGAAAATGAGACAAATTGCTCCAGCATAGTTCAGAAATTCTCTCCTGAGCTGAGAATTTAGATTGAAAAATATTCTTTAATAAACAGCTGATATGATGGACTAATTTTTGCCATCTCTACTCTGGATATAATTTAATTTTACTATGCATCATCCTCTGATGAGAAAGCCTTTTTAAAAATGAAGTGTCAACTTCAAAAAAACAGCCTGTGGCTCAAAACCATTCTGATCTTGCAGGCTGTGAGAGTGTTCTAGGAAAATACACGTTTTCCCACCTCTGTTCATTGATAAGTGTCTGCTGTTGAGCACTGCAGGAGACAGGATATTGAGCTAGTTGTTGGATCTTTGGTCTGAGCCAATACAGCAGTTCTTGTTGCCATTCCCCATAGCAATTGAATGAACCTGTGTAAAAGGTTTCTAAGTGTATTTATGAATTGTCTGATTGCTATCACTGAGACAGCGTGTACCCGAAGTCCCTGTCTTCAGTGAGGATGCAAAACTCTGGCCATGAGCAAGAGGAGATTTGAAATAAAATTCCAATGTATGGCATGTAAAGCATTGTTAGCAGTGCCAGAGTAGTGAGAAAACTCTCACTCACACTTCTGATCAGTTTTGAAGCCTTTATGCTCACAAGGAGATTTACTTTATAAGAATCAAAGCCGATATCCAATGCTGTGAATTAGCAGAATTGCATTCATGCTGGTGTGATTCCTGCAGGTGGAGTGGGTGTCCAATTTACAGTATTTCCAGTGCAGAGTGAAAAATCTGCCCATGGATTGTGCAAGAAAGAATCCACATTTGAATGAAAGCAGAGCATTTGGTTATGATGTTTTGGAGAATATAAGCCTTATAAATAAGGATGGAAATGGCGAAAGCAGAGTCTAGGAGATATTATCAAAACTGTGGGTTTATGGCTGGTTTTTGTAGGAAATTGTAGGAAATATGACCATTAGAGAGAAAGATGGTTTGATACTGAGTTTACTTAATGTTGGCTTCATATTGCTGCAATATTGACTTTGGTAAATCTCAGAATATATCAATACAAGTGAGATCAGAACCAAGTGTTGCGTTGTCATTTGTGGTGGTACAGTTAGGAGAGAGCTGTGCCCAATAATGTTATTCCTTCACAGGACTAGTGAAGATTAATGGAGAGTTTACAAAGTTCAAAATTTTAGATATAATGTAAAAAATAATATTACACAGTTTGTGCAAGTATCAATGTATCAAGTATCAACTATCTCCATGTCTAAGGAAGAAAGAAATACTGCCATTGTTGTCATTACAGAGAGACAGTCAGTTTTCATGGCATATTATAATATAATTTTTTTAATCACAAATATATATCCTGTGCTATTCCTTGTTGTAACATGTTGGAAGATTCAATAAGAACAAAGGAATTGTTTCAATAAGGATTACTTTATGGGTTTGGTAGCATACCAAACATGTTTGGGGTTTTTTGAAAGTCCTTTCTTAATATATTGCAAAATGTAAAAGGAATCTGTTCCTTATTACCATATATATGCATTGTTATCAGTTGGGTAGGTTCACATCCAATCCCATGAAAAGAATGATTGTTTTTTATTTGTGCTCCAGAACAATATAGATTTTCTTCATGCTATTTTTTGTTTTGCTACCCCAGCTCAACTGCAACTCGAGGAGTTTTGTTTATTCTATTTAATTCACTTTAAGAGCAAAAGAATAAGCTTTTAAATGACTTAGAACTGGCTAGTTCTGTGCTGCTATGTGGAGAAAGTCAGGTGTGCAGCTGGAAAAGTAAAGAGAAAATCTGACATCTCCCCGGTGGAGTCAAGCTTTTCCTTGTTTAGATGCTGTCCCCTATTTATTCCCAACTGTAAGGTATAAAGACCCTGTGGACACATTCAGTGAAGCACAAAGCAGGGAGGCAGTTGTTCCCTGTGATGTCAAAGCCACCTGCAGCAACTATTCCAATTCCATTTGCATTACACAAATGAGCCAAGCCTGTATTTTAGAGACCAATACTTGTCGACAGTCCCCAGGGCTTGTGCTTGTGTTTATTTTCCCAGGTGTACCCCTAGGGTCTCCCTGCTGTCCAAATGGACATCAGATGGGGGCCGCTGACAGCAGGGAGTCTGGTTTCCTCGCTGTGGAAGGCAGCACACATGGGCTGGGCCCCAGTCTGAGACACACCACACCCAGTTGGAGTAAAGGTGCAGCACACCCAAGCCTTGTGTAGCATCCCTGGATCCTCTCAGTGTTATCTCTGGGAAGTGAAAGCAGATGAAAAAGGAACCAACCAACCCATGCACCCAGCCAGCCAGCCTGGAATTGGGCGGCCCTGAGGGTCTTCTTTTCCCTAATGGTGAATAACTAACTTTGTTGTTACTACAGTTTTTGAGAATTGATGAATCTCAATCAAACATTTGTCGGGAAGTATTTGTCAGGGACAAGATAAGATTTCTGGTCAAATCCAGAAAGGCAGTTCTTTTCTGTCACAGTGACTTGCCAGCAGCTCAGTGGCAGACTCATGGGTCTCTCACGCTTCAGCGAGGTCCTTAACCTGTTGCTTATCCCAGCCCTAGCTCTAATACTACACCTTAATCTGTTGTTAAATTTCTCTCTGGTTTTACTTCACAAAAAAAAGTCAGATCTCAGTTTTAGTCTGATGGCAGAATGAAAACAAATTTCAAAAGCTGGAAATATATTAGGAATTAACTCTTATGTTCCAGTTTCTTTGGACAGGGCCAGGGCACCAGGGATCACTGTCTACTTGATGGTAAGAGGCAGTAAAATATAGAATCCAGGCAGTTCAGGTTGGTCCTACAAGTTTTCAAGATGTTCATGTTAGATTATAAAACAAAACAGTGGTAATATTGTCAAACTAAATGTAATTGCAAATTCCAAACTTTTTCCTATGTTTACATCATAATCTCAGTTTAGCTTGAATCCATCTTCCTTTGCCATTAAAAGTTTTTAATTTATTTTAGAGGAAGTATGAGATAGATGCACACAAAACTTTGGCAATATTGTACATTGATTGTCATTGATTTTTTAATTGCACAATTTACGGACAACACTTTAAGGACATCAGCTGAAAACAAACACCTGCAATCACTTTTTTTTTTTTTTTAAGAGGCAAGAAAGCAAAATGGAGAAAGGAAAAATCAGAAACCACAAGATGAACCGAGACTGATTCATCCTGGATGATCACTATCTATTTCCCTTTCTTTTCCTGGGAATTCATCTGAACACTAACTCTCACAGTGATTGACTGATTTAGTGAAACCCGATAACATTTCACAGCAGCCCTCCTCCACTGTTTTGCTGGTGAAAAAGCCGGGCAGCTACAGGTGACTGTGGGCTTGTCAAAGTTTTTTAAAAACACAAAGATGACTATCTTTAGGTGGTGCTTTCATTTCAAATGGAGAAACAGTTTCAGTAGCAAGGAAACTCTATATGTTTTCCTCATCACAGGGCAGGTCTCTCAGAGTTCACAACTGGCATACTCTCTCATTCTTAAGGCTTGTCTTCACTTTCTCAAAGGAGTAAAAACCAGTAAGATGACAAGGCCCAGACTGCTAGACCATGCCGAGGTCTTTATTCAGACAGAGGACAAAACTTGCAGTGCTTTCCTGAGCTGGTTCTGGCCTAATCTAATCCTTAAATAGGAACTTCCTTATGGTGGTTTAAGAAAGAAGAGTTTCTGCTGCCGGCTGTATGAGGGCTTAAGGCCCAATTTGACTACTCACTGTACGGATAAAACCCATGAAAGAGCAAAATTTGACCTTTTTTTGGTTCATCTTTGGATGATTTCTAAGTGTTACTGGCCACTGAAAGGCTCTTCATAACCTTCTGTTCTAGCACTAAAAATAGACCGTGCATTATTTCATGGGATTAGTATTTAATCAGCTCATTAACATCATATTTAATTTTCCCTTTTATTTACAGGAGCGGCAGGCACCAGCGTGCGCACAGGCTGTCCCCGGCAGAGGTGGAGTCCATGAGAGATGTCCTGGCACACAACCTGTACCAAGTGCGACAAAGGGTGTGTGAGCCGCCGGCTGCCGCGCTCTGTTTGCAGACCCGCAGCCCTTGTTTGCCCTCCCGTACCGCGGCCCCGGGGCACCTGCTGGGAGCCCGCAGCCACCCCCAGCCAACCGGGGAGGGCAAGGAGGGAAGAACCCCGGGCTTGGGCACTGATCTGGGTGGAATAAATGAAAGCTGGGTTGGTTTTTTTTTTCCATCGGCTTTTCACCCTGACGGCAGCGCGAAAAGCCGGGAAAATCTGTGAGTGAGCTGTAGAGGTCAGGCTTCCCTCGCTGCACAGCTGTCTGGATGGGAAGCCGCCTTCCCTGGGCTCCCCGGGCTCACGGGAGGGCAGCCTGGCTGTGGGAGGCAGGGCTGGCAGGGCTCTGGCAGCAGCGAAACTCCGCTGCGGGGGCGGGCGGAGCAGCGCCGGCAAACACTGCGCAGCCCTGCGTGGGAGCGGCATTCACCCGCGCCACAGGAGGAAAAAAACGAAGGAAAAAAACTTGCACGTCCTCCGGAGCTTCATTTTACACGTTTAGGTGTGTTTTTTTTTTCCCCTGTAAAAGTGGTGTGAGAATACCTCAGCAGGGATTTTTTTTGCAGAAATTTGTACTGACCCTGACGCAGCCCAGGGTGCGGTATCTACTTAATCCAGTCTCGGGCACTGAATAGACAATTGAGTGCTCGCCCACAGCAGTGAGTGGTAGAGGATATATTACAGTAACCTTGAAATTATGCCGATAAACAGGGCTAACTCATGTAACACACGTGTACTAGAAAATGCTAGGGCCTGCTCATTTAAATGCGGCATTATTAATATGTTCTTCATTCCTAACGTTGTTTGATTTGCCATGGCTAATTATCCTTATGATATTAATTTCTTATCTTACCAGCAACAATTTGCATATATAGTTATCTCCTAGCTTACTGAAATGAACTCTCTCTCTTCAAAATCAATTACAGTAATGACTATTTTTGCCAGTCATTTCCTGTGTAGTATTGAGAATGCTGTGCTTTTGGAAATGAAAGATTGGAAGGAAAATAGTGACACTTCTAATACTTTTTTTCAGCTCTGAAAAGCTCTGGCTCACCAGACCGACTTTCCAAGGAGCCTAGCAAATGAGACTGAGATCAGATTCTACTTTTTGAGAGCGTTTATAAATTTCAGTGAATTTTTCTCTTTAAGGCAGATAATTATTTCCTTCATTTCACTAGATAGATGCGATAAACTAAAAAGCTTGTCTTAAATGATGCTCAGTTTTAGGGTAATATTAATTTGTAGTTTGTCCAGGTATGGAAAGGAAACTCAGCTGTGCATCTCATTCTGGAGATACATTCTTTGTTCCTGAGCGCATCTGAAGCTTGCTCCAGGCTCAGTAATATTAGTACCAAAGCTCAGAGCTGAGTTCACCAGTTATCTCTTTCTTGGGACCTGTGTCGTATCTGCAGCTCCCAATTGTGTGATGAGAAAAGAGATGACAAAGAGATGACAAGCCCAGAGATGATAATAGCCTTCTTAGGTAGGTATATTTTATATACCTGCACTTTGAGCAGGCAAGAATCTATCAAAAATGGCATCAAAATGCAGCCCTTGAGGTCTGAGACTTAGAGCTGTGTTCATGCTTCCTCCCATCTTGCTCTGGCAGTGAGGTTTGTGCATGGCTGCATTTTGCCATGTTATACCAAAGAGATCTGTGGTGAGTTGGTGACCGAGCTGAGGCAGATGTCCCCTTGGCCCTGTGGTTGACCAGACCGATTAACATTGCAAATGCAAAAGAAATGAGCTGGGGGCATTTTCTGTTTCAGGCACCAGCATACAACCGGCACAACCTTCCGACTAACGCGAGTGAGAAACAAGCGCAAGAAATCCTCATCCGTCGGGAACACAGCCTGAGGCAAAGCTGCAGGAAGGGAAACAGCTTGCCTTGGGGTAGACCGGTACCTGTTATCTACCTACTATTTATGTAAAATTGCCTCTTCTTCTCTGCAAATATGGAAAGACACTCCTTTTTATGTGCTCTTTGCTGTAATTAAAATGGATATTTTCCCCAGTGTCCTTGTGCAGCACCTAAGAAGAAAGAGCTTCACTTAGCATGGGAACAGCAAAGTTTTCATGTCTGATCTCTATACGTTGGTCAGATATCAGCTACTCAGGCTGCATGTAGTAAAATAATGTAACTTGCATTGATTTTGCATGTGCAAAGTATAGTGTAATCAAAAAAGGCCTGATGCAAAGCGTCTGGCACGCTGACGATTTGGGCTCTCAATTAGGAAGAGATTTGTCTGACCAAAGGTAGGCGTTGAACAGCACAGGCATTTATAGCTGAGATAATCACGGTTAAGGAAGAGAAATAAGTTCTTTTTGGATAGATTAGTTGTATTTAAATTTTTCACCTGAAATAAGAAAGGTGAATCTTAGAAGAACACGTTTTTCTCTGCTGACGGTAAAAAACCCCATGGCTATTATATCAGACACACATTCTCACTGGAGCTGACGTTGAGTTCAACCATCCAAATCAAGCATTGATCATACCTCTCAAAATTTGGCTGTAAAGGTGCAGCATATTACCATCCCTCTTTACTGTTAGGCCAAGTAAGTGCCAAGTAGAGGCAATCAGGGGCACTGAGCACACTTCTGTCTCCTACACAGGTTAACACCACGGAAGTACGCTACCTCTCCTTGCCTCAGGGTCCACGCCAGCCCACTAGAAGAAAAGCCAGGCATGTTACTTTTACAGGTAATGGAAGTGCTTTGCTCTGTATCCTACTCCAGCAGCAAAAGAAACTTGGCCAGTTGTTTGGTGGATTTAACAGCACTACAGCAGTTTCTGTTTTGTTCCAGCACCTCCTACTTTTCTCTTTTTCTCTCTTGAACAAATATTCCTGTGATCCCTGCAGTTCCACCTGGCCAAGCCCAAGAATGCAAATTATCTGCTCCCCTCAGCCCCACAGACAAAACTGTATGCAAAATTATTATGAGTTGCTGAACCAGTAGCCCAGTCCACATGAGACCAATGGAGCTGCATGCCCCCAGGTCCTGCAGGTACCAAGACTGAGCAGGTGTTCCCAACAGGCAGCCCCACACCAAAATTCAGTGCACGTGTGCACACAGGCAGACACAGAGAGCAGCACAGACATGGCACAGTGCTCACACAAATGCAAACAGCACTGATGGCGTCATCCTTGTCCCCTCTCTGGCTGATAAGGCTGATGGACTGTTAGTGAAAAATTATAAATACATACATGCTATCTGAATCCCCAGCAGCTGGCCTGAGACACACGCTCCCCTCAGTAGCTGGCCCTGGACCTTCCATCTGAACACTTGGTGGCACTTGGGCATGTAACCCCCTGGGGACACAGCCCCACAGCAGCTGCTGGTACACAGACCTATACATATGCACACACATGCACACACAGAGACATGGTCTTCCACTCCACCCCATGTATTTTGGCACCCTCTAGTAGCTGGCCTCGAGCAGCAGTCTTCCCTGGAGCAGCTTCGTGGATCCCCATGTCTCCTCTTGCCTCTCACACAGGGACACACACATGCAAACATCTCTTTGGTACCCAGTCCAGATCATGGCATTACCAGCAGCGAACCACAGATCCCATGGTTTCTTCAGTCACTGCTCTGCACCTCCTGTTCCCTCCAGTAGTCGACTTACAGATTACTGCCCTCCTCAGTCTTTGTTCCACACTCGTGGTTGCTCCAATAGGCAGTTCCCAAGCCTCTTATCCTACTTAATGGCTACTCTGGCTTGATGATTGCCAGCAGTTTTGCACTGACAGATGCATCCCAGTCCCTCCAGCTGCTGGCACTCAGGCCTCCACACACACAAGCACACAGTATGGGGAGCTGATGATAGAGGAACACAGAAGTATAGTCAAATGGAAAAACAGGACAAACCATGTTGATCAAGTGCAGGGCATTACTGGACCCATGTATTGACTGGCCCTTTTTATCCTCTTTTCCCTTTATTTCCCTGTACTTGTTTCTCCCTGGACTTCCCAAGTTTCTTCCTTTCACTGTCTTTGGTTCCTGCCCTAAACACTCCATCCTAAGTCCTGTATGGGCACCCACACATGATGACAGCAAAATGGAAACCTGTAGGATCTACTCAGAGGGAAAATAAATGTTACTCAAGGGGATGTTTTTTGTCCTGTTTATCAGGACATCATCACAGGAGATATGTGTCTTTCTAAAAGATTTAAAGTGTTCCACACAGCAGTCTCAGACCTAAAATCACTGCAGACACTTTCAAAGGACCAAATGCTGCTATAGGAGGTAGGCACGTTATTTTAGTGGGGAGAGGGCTAAGTCCTAAAGCTGTGAATGCAAATACTTTTTTACTATTAGATAGGCCTGAATTTGAGCCCTGTCTTGTGATCTACCCAAATAAGTAGACTTTTCATCCAGCTTCTGGCCCCATCTTAGGGCCATTGTGTAGCATTAACACCACTCTAAGTGTCTTCAGCAGGAAAAAGCCACCCTAAAGTCCTCTCATAAACTGTTGGGATGAGATGAATTGCACTTGGAAAGTAAGAAGAGAAGTACTCAGTATGAAGGGAATTAGAGTGACAACCTCATATATGCACATATGCGGTTGCAGAGATAAATGTCATCTCTTCTGTCTATGCCTGGAAGACCTTCTGGAAAAAAGCATCCTCCAGAAAGCTTGGTTTAGCTCTTATGTATAGTATGGACAGAACATGTAGTAATTAAGAGGTCAGAAATGACCACAAATAGATCCTTAAGTCATCTATCAGCTCTTTCTGCCACTCACATAAACGAATTTTCCAGAGAGGTTGTTGTTGCCCAGACAAGTTATGGATTCCCCGTCCCTGGAGGTGTTCATGAGCAAGGTGGATGGGGCTGAGAACCTGGTCTAGGGGAAGGTTCCCTGTTCATGGAAGGGAGGCTGGAAATAAGGGATCTTAAGGGTCCCTTCCAACCCTAACCACTCTACGATTCTGTGAATTATTTCTTTGGCAATATATCATTCATACTTTGAAGCAGTAATGCTCCCAAAGGGCTAAGTAGAAGCCCTTGAAATCTGAGAAATCCTATCCTGCTTAGGGTGTAGTATGTCCACGTGGCCCATGAGCAGCGGTGCTTTACTGTGTCAACTGTGAAATAAATATTAGCTTAAAATAATTTAACAGTTATGGATCTGCAAGAGTTTGTTAAATTTTGACACAGTGACCATACTCAATACACGTGTACTTTAACTGTAGCAGGATTTGGACTAATTTTAATGTTCGTAGACCTTTGTGCTTACATCCCAGGACCTCCTTTAGAACCTAAACCAGTTAGGAGTTGTTTCTTACATTAACTACTTTGTTACTGTGTAGTCAGACTACAAGTGGCTTTAAGAAAAGTGAAAAGGTATATTCTATAAACTCAACAGGATGAGAATGCCGGTTACTGGCCTATTGCAGGCAAATTTTCACAATGTACTTGTGGCAAAGCAAGCTGGTAGGAGCAGATCTGACACACCCAAAGTAATCAAAGCACCCCAGGTTTCAGATTAAACCCTTCTCTTCCCACTTGTTAGTCACAGGTCACTGGCAAATTTGATTTTTAATGGACTAGAGTTTTCTTCTTTATCACATTTTTGTTAAGGGCTGTGGGTTTCAAAACATGCTGTGGCTTTTAAACCATGGTACTAGGTATACTTGTGAAATTTGAGGAAAATTCAAATTACACAAAGGAAGACTCTTGCATTTCACTCTTGCCCTTCACCCTTACAGTGAAGGCACTGGGCAGGTCTGTGAGACACCAAAAGGTAGCTAAATGTGCTTATCCTCTGGGGTTTCAGAGCTGACATAAGGTAAATAAAATCTTTTAAACACCAGCTTTGAGATGAAAATTAAAAATTAGGGCTATTTTTCGTTCTTGACTGCTCCTTTATTCTATAGTAATTATTTAAAATGCTTCAGTTCCAGGCTATATATTGTATTGAATACCCTTTATCTGTCCTTGGCAATACCATGGCATTTCTCTTTTCTCTAAAATACTGAATTATTTGTCTATTTTTCTTTAGATCAGCATAGAAGTGGCTCTGATGCTGCGTTCCCATTAACGTCGAGATCCCAGCCCCGAGTACGGCCACTCGAAGCAAAGCACCGCCAGGAACTGATTCCAATGGCACACTTGGATAGACGAGCAGGCCCATCCAATCTGCCAGGTCGAAGAGGAAATTCAATCGGCCGTCATCGCTTCACCAGAGCAGACAACCTTGCTCCAGTGCCAAAGGCTCGGTTCACTGTCAGAGAAGTGGAGGAGTATGAGTCAGAAGAAGAGACAGAAACAATGGCACCAGCCAGGCCGTTAGTTATATGAGGAGCAGAGAAGATCACTGTTTGCATCTCTAGGGCCCCTTGTACACTGCTTCAAAAGAAATAACAAAACTCTTATACAAACCAAACTATGATTTTCCTCTGGGGACCAGTGTACTTGTTCTCGTATCACTTTCAAGAGCTGTATTAAGGTACTTAGTGGCTCAGAGAAGACTCAAATTCTTATGTGCTTATATCAAGCTTTCTTTCCAACAAAACCCTGCAGGAAAGAGGAGAACATGATATTTGTAGGGGTTTGCACGTGGATTCAAGCAGCAGTAGTTGGGTGCATGCAATGCTATGGGTGGAAGCTGACACTGCCTTTGTTTCACACTATGGTCTGCACCCAGAGGAAAGAATATATATAAAGGCATCCTTGATGTGTGAGTGCACAGATTGATTACCTCAACTTGCACAGAGCTTTTGACCTCGGAGAAGCAGCAATTGTGGAGAAGAGTTAAAAACAGAAAGGCATATTTTAGGACATGTAAATGTCACTGAAGATGCCTAAGCAAGACCTTAAGTCAAAAGGATTTTTAGTGGACATTTTCAGCACTTGAGAACCTCTTGGTATCTCACGTTTTGGCTCTCCAAAAGTGCCTAAAGTCAGCTGCTGTGATGGTCCATGGCTCCTGCTACTTAAATAAATTTCAACATGTAGGCCCCTAGGACTCACCTACAGTTGTTTTGGATAAATAGAGGAAGTATCCTTGTATGTACAAATCCAGAGGAGTTTTCAGGCAGGAGAGCTGTCAGGATTTTATTTGTAAGCATGGAGTGGCAAGAACATACAGAATATTCCTGTGATTCAGCAAGTGGGAAGCTTCCTTGTAAAATATCTAACTTCTCCATTCCCCACTCTCACCTTGTGTGCCCAAATGCATACACCATTCTTCACACTACAACTGGATGAGCAATGCAGATAGGAAGCAAGAAACTGGGATTAAAGGTAAAGGGAGCCTAACCCTGTAGCCTGCTGGCTAGCAGGGAAGAGAGGCCCTGTGTTCTTCTCCCAGCTTTTTGTGGTGTGTCTGCCTGTATGTTGTACAGAGAAGCTTTTCCTTTAAAAAAGCAGAAGTAACCAGAGGGATGCGCACTACAACACTTGACCTCCCACTCTTTCTACGGAGCTCCCTTCCAAGTGGCTCTGTGCCCATGCTCCACTCTCGGTGCTGGGTCTCCCTAGCAGCAGGAGAAGCAAGAAGTACGGTCTTGAGTAATTTTAGCTAAGTCTCAGACACCTAGTTCCTCTGATGAAGTTCTTTTCTGCAGAATAGAAGCAGCATTGCCACTGTCTTCTGTGCCTTGGCAGTGTAGTTGAGCTGGAGTCCAAAAGTCCATAAACCCAACATTACAGCTGCAAACCGTCAAATCTATGGTTAAGAAATGCACCAAGTTCAGTCATGTTTTTGTCAAGTTTCCTTCTGTCTCTTCCACTCAGATCTTGCTTAGCTGCCCAACTCAAGGTCTGTAAATGATACTCTAAGAGTCAGAGATTCAAGAGTTAGAGGTAGCAGTGCTACCTGCATGTCTCTCTTTTTTATTTTGCTGGTAAGCACTTGTATGTCCTGGTCCATAAAAGAACTTATTTCTGTAAGTTATCATTTCACATTTCTTACAAAGGGTTTCTGATTCAGGACAGGTAGAACACAAACTAACAAATTTGAAAAGCACCGCCAGAGGAAAAAACCCCTACAAGCTCTTTTCCCCATTTTCTCATGTCTGCAGCTTTTATGCTAAGTAGGTTATAATGAATCATCTGTACTGAAACTGTACAAAGCTTTATGAAACTTGAGTTCTGTTTGTATTTCCTTATTGTGCCAGAGAAATTATACGACTTCCTTTTGTGAAAACAGTGGTACGTTATTAACACAGGGTAGGATTTTTCTTCTGTACCGATACTGAATTAGCAATGAAATACAGTTCTGCCCCTGAAAATCAACAAATAAACCCAGCTCCACCAAAGGAGGAAGTGCTCCACAGAGTTTTTAAACAAAAGCCTTGTGCCAGATCTCAGTCCTACATCAAGTTATATTGACATATCATAAATCTAAATTAAAACATGATATTAAGGGAAAGACTTATCATACAAAATCAGGTCTTAAATTGCACTGTGAGCCACACGGTTGCCACATGATATTTAATTGAGAGCAAAATTAGCACCCATATGATGTGGTCTTAGGCCACAGAGGTACATGGAGTAGGGCGACAGAGGTGTGAAACCTGCTTCTGCATTGCAGAGTTGTGGGGGAGTAGGATCTCCAAAACTGGCTGGTGGGTGATATGAACTGCTGGCAATCCTTGGGGACAGAGAGAAAGTGGAAATCTGAAAGGAAGGTGAAGAAGGGATAGTGTCTCATCTTCCAAAGGAGGCTCATGAGAGACAGCTTTAACGGAGGAATTACTGTGAGCTGCAAATTCAGCATTTCATCTTTAAGAAGATTTAATCAACGAATTGTTTGAGGGAACTGGACAGAGACAAGCTCTGTGAGACGAGCAGGATTAATAGGATGTCTGGAGTGGCATGGCAAGGGACTAGACATACATCATGAAAAAGAGGAGTCTGTGCAGTTTGGCCAGTGTATGTTTTACAGACATGCTCAAAATTGACTCCTGAATTCCTTAAATGTTGTATTGAAATCATAGAGCATTATATAATTACCCATCAGAAGTAGGGAGCAAACATTCGTTTTCTAATGATGGGTTTGTATTAGGACTAGAGAAAAAGAATAAAATACTGGGAGAAGTAGTGCACAGATGGAGTCAAATCTCCCTCCTTTGCCTCATTCCAAATCTTTTTGTTAATGAGTCAGTGAACCAGAACTTCAGAGAGTGTAAAGTTGTAGAGCAACTAGAAGTTAATAGAGTGCTCTCAGATTTTGCAGTTTGGCTCCTAAACTTGTAAAGTCTATTTTTAGTTTTCTTTCCTAGCAATTAGTAAATAGTACTGGAAGAAAATTTCCTTCTGTGCCATTAGTTGCTGTTAATGGCTTTGCTGGCCATCAGCCAAGCAGCAATGCTGCAGATGCCTATATAAAATATGCTCCAAAATATAAAGTTGCACATTTTATTTTTTTTCATAGTTATTTTTTACTTGTGGACAAAAAAGTTCTCCCGAAAGAAGCACATTACTTATGTCTTAAATAGCAATAACTACAGCAATATCTTATTACAAGTAACTTAATCCGTGTCTATAGGCTTTCAGGCCTCACCATAAAGAAAACTAAAATGGTTTAGGGCATGAATTTAAATCCACTGTGTGTGGGCATTCTTAAACTCTTTAACCCGGGTCACATCCAGGAACCTTGTGCTGATAATTTACAAAGGTAAGTTAATTCAAGACCTCTTTTTTTTTTTTTAGGCTGTTACAGTGCTATTTACTAAGGAATTTAAATTCCACACTGATTTAAGGTGAACTGGCACAGGAAACTCATGCCCAGAAGGTGAAGAATATTATTCAAAATCCAGAGAGGAAGTAGGAGCTCAGAAAATTTAGACTATTTCCTCGGGCAGGAGGATAGAGCAGGACAGGTGAGTTTCAGGAAGGAATAATAATGAATAGCCTTTACCTTCCACAGTAGAGAAAATAGGGGATACACCATGTTGTGTTTAACCCCAGCTTGCAACTCAGCCCCACGCAGTCACTCATTCACTCCCCCGCAGTGGGATGGGGGAGAGAACTGGAAGAAAACCTTGTGGGTTGAGATAAAGACAGTTTAATAAGTAAAGCAAAAGTCACACACACAAGCAAAGCAAAACAAGAAATTCATTCACCACTTCCTGTGGACAGGCAGGGGTTCAGACATCTCCAGGAAAACCAGGCTCCCATACCCGTAACAGGGACTTGTGAAGGCAAACATCGTCACTCTGAGTGTCCTCCCGCTTCCTTCCTATTTGCCCAGCTTTTACTGCTGAGCATGGCACTGTACAGTGTGGGATATCCCTTTGGTCAGTTGGTCAGCTGTCCTGTCTCGTGCACCCTCAGCCTATTCATTGGTGGGGTGGGGAGAGAGGCAGAACAGATTTGACTCTGTGTCAGCACTGCTCAGCAATAACAAACACATCCTGTTATCAACACTGTTTCCAGCACAAATCCAAAATACAGCCCCACATGAGCTACTGTGAAGAAAATTAACTCTATCCCAGCCTAAACCAGCTCACACCTGAACAGAACTTGCTAATCAATGAGAAAAATTAGACAATAATAAGGACAGTCATAAGAGAAAATATTTTAGTAGTAAAAGCAATAATGGTCAAACAGAATATTGCGGAAAAAGGGAGGGATTTATCGAGGTCAGTAATATGTTGTGAGCAGCTGGCAATACTTTCATATTTATTGCACAGTGCAATTAACTGTTAGATCTTGTTCCTCTTGCTGCAGCTATTGATTTTCAACTAATATCCCTAGCGAGTAAGAATGTGTGGCAAAAGGAGAATCTCTTCCTGAGAGAGCTTAGCAAGAAGGATGCAGCAGCAAGGGGAGTGCCAGGACACGATAGCAGCTTGTGCAGGGAGCATCCAAGCTGTGACCCCCAGAAATACCAGTTAACAGGGTGCACTGGAAGAAGGCATTGCTATGGTCTCTCTTCAGGGGGCAATGGTGCCCACCCCTGTGCAGTCAGGGCTGCTGCCATCTGTAAAGCACCCATGGGGAAAACATGCTGGTTACAGGATAATGCCAGCAAGCAGGATAGGGAAGGATGCTGTGAAAGACCCAAAAGTAGTTTCTGAGTCTCACTAGGGGAAGACATCAGTGAAGGATGCAGAACCAGGGCCTGAGGGAGGAACCTCCCCTTGTCACATGTCTCAAAACTCCAGTGAATGGAGCAGGCATGTGTCTATCAAAGCCAGAGGGAAGAAGCTGCAACAGATGGAGAAGAGCAAATGTCCCGGTGGGAGCTCCAGGTGGACTGGTTTAGTGCTGTGTGCATGCACCGAGGAAATACACCAGCTTAAATGACAAAAGTTCAGATGTGTTCAGAGCAGCAAAGGAAAGTTATAGGAGGTTCAGAAAAGTAGGTCAGAGTTTCAGGCTGGAGAGGCTGATAGAGGTTGTGTTTAATGTGAGAAGGATAAAATTCGTATTTATGAGAGAGGTGGTCAGAGAAAGAGGACCAGTGATATCTGCAGGGGAAATCATCAATTCCTGTGGATGAAAAACGCATCTTATAAGTTACAGAAGATGAAAAAAAATGTGATATTTTCCTTATTTTCTTGCTGGTGTATTAGTTTTGAGAACTGACACTTTCAAGCTTTTTTTTCTGCAGCCATTACATCCCGAAACCTCACACTTTATTGTCATATATGAGTGGAAACTACTATTTAAAAGCCTAGAGAGAGAGACTAGAAAATAGCAACAAATATTTTCAAGCTTCCTTTTTTCATATGTACTCTTTTTAAAATTTTCTATTTACATATATGGATAAAACACAAACACTGAGAGTGGAAAAGCAGATTACCTTATCTTTATATTTTGTTTGCTTTTTAGGTAGGACAATTACATTTATTGTTTTGCCAAACTCGCTACACTTGAGAACCTTAAAATTAGAGGTGTTAGGTTAGATGAGTAATATTCTGAACCAGTTAAAAGGACTGGAAGTCTATTGAGCTAAATTTTCTAGTTCATTTCGAGAACCTGTCTCAGAGTTAATCACAAGTGAAACTCCTTTTTCTTTCCTTCTTCGGTTTCACAGGTGTTAAATTTCAAAAGTTAATCTTGATTTTCGGTTATTTCTAGTCCACCCATCCTCATGTAAAATTTTGACTACCTTTCAATCATAAGAAAAGAGACATGGACTGAAGTAAACAATGCCAAGTTCTGATTTTCAGAATTTTCTTTGGCAGGGCAGATTGCAGCCACACCAACAGTGAACAGCTGGTCGGGAGTAGACACCCAAACTGAACATCACACCTTACTTATTTTTCTACTGTCCTTGTGGGAGAAAGGTAGAAAAAAAGAAGTATCTGTCAAGAAGAGTCACAGTGAGCTGTGGACACAGGCATTAGTCATCTGCAACTTCCCTTTCACATGTGCAAACACAGGTCAGATCGTTGGACATCTGCTCAGTGCTTTCTCATCAGTGACCTATTCTGCTAAATATAAAATTATCATAAAAGATGCTTGAAGTTTAACTGCTGGCACCTGTGCCAGGTATTAATTTAGACTCATTAGTTGGTACTAAGCCTAGCTCCTTTTGCTCCTTGCTGTAATGTATCATCAGCAGTGTTAAGGGGTGAAAATAAGGAGTTATGCACAAATGTGAAAATAAAAAGGCTCTTACTTTTTTTAGGATATCTTGGAATTAACCCTATAACCCTTTAGATAGCTATAATCATGACTTTACTTATGGGTAAATTTCCCATCACGGAAGCTTGCACCGGGTGAGAAAACAATATATAAATGAAAGTCAGGTACCCAAATACATTCAACTTCAATATTACACGATGATGAATATTGATAATATTTTCTGTGGTGCACAGCGTCTTCCAGGTGCTGTGTGAAGGCAAGGCACAGACAGTTCGGTGTCAGGGCATCCGGAGATTTATGGCAGTGTTAAAATCCTCTGTGTGAAGTGGAGAAACTTGCACAAAAAAACGAGCAGAGTGTACACATAACACAGGAACAGTGCCAGGAACAAGAGACACTGGTTCCTTGACCCCAAGTCTACCTTTACTTCCCTTTGGCTTTCAGGTGACTGAAACCCACAGAAAGGAACAAAAGAACAGGCTGAAACTTTTCATTCCTCTTGCACCACAAAAAAGGAACCAATCCACCCAGAAATTGTTTGTGCATTGCTTTAAGCCAGACATCAGGACTTGCTGCTTACAAACACCCAGTGCCCTAAGACATGTCATAAAATTTTTCCATACTTAAGATACATGTAAAAAATGTATGTAATTTTAAAAAAAATTCACTTATTTTTCCCTTGTACATTCACTGTTGTTCCTTTCACAAAAATTACATGTGTTTTGCATGTTTTGCTTAGTTCCAAAAGCTGGTGACATTTTAGGAAGTGAATATACTATGGCAAACACACTTTTCTCTTGGAAAATGGAACAGAAACTCTTGGAAGCTGCTCCTCTTCCATTTTGGTCTGATGGAGATGGGGAGCTGCAGATGTTTAGCATGGGTGTTAGAGCTAGGACAAATCTCTTAGGGCTGAAGACACTCAAGGCTAAGTCATACACAGATGCCACAAGCCATGTGAGTTGACAGGTTTGGCAGAGGAACCACAGAAGCTCTTTGCTCCCTGGATCAGCAGCCAGAGGTTAAAGAGGCCCCTTGGGGCACCTTTAGGGCAGCTGGATAGAACCCCTGGGGCTGAAATTGGTGGGGATCTGCTCAAGGCAGCCAACGGCACTAAGGGCGTAAATCGATTGAACATAGGGATGGCTACCCTGCAGTGACCTGATAAACAGCTTGGCCTCCACTGACTCCAGTGGTTGCTCAGACACCTTAGTGGTGAACATAGGCAGCTTACTGTGCCTGAAGTAGTATTCCACTGACCTGATCCTTTTGGCACTTACGAAAGAAAAGCTAGGCTTTATTATGACTGCTTTATCTTTGAGACAAATCTTCTTTTCCTTCTCAATAAGCTAAGCTATTTCTACATGTACACATAAAGCACATATACACATATCTAAACATTTATCTATCCATCTATCTTATCTATCTATCTATCTATCTATCTATCTATCTATCTATCTTAGTGTCTCACTGTGTACAACTCCCATATTCTCTTCATTTCTAAAAGACTCTCTGTCTGCAAGCGTATTTGGCTCTGTCAGCTGTAATGGCTTTAGCGATACAAAATTGCAAGGCTCACATTACTGCTGCCTCAGATGGACCCTTTGGCTTGAATTCCGCCTAATGATAAATAATCCAAAATTGTTCCTCATTATTTTCATAAGTATGCAAACATAGATTCAAATGAAACTGATGACTGCTGACAAAAGTCTTAACAATTTGAAGGAGTTTTTCAGGAACTTTTTTCTTATTTTTCTGTAGTGTAAAAATGCCTGATACTGATTTACCAAGAACTGCAGAGCAGATAGAACATCTGGTGCCAAGATCAGATTCACACGTCTTGTTCCTAGGTAATGTAAAGAAAGATAGATGCAGTGACCAAGCTCAAAACTTCATATAAACAAGTTTGCATGAATTAGGTTAAGTTCCAAAGCTCAAATGAGCTCACTTTGTTATTATTGTTGTTATTATCATCATCGGTGGGGTTTTGTTTCAGTTTGTTTTGGTTTGTTGGGGTTTTTTTCCCAGCCCTTCACTATGCGCAAATTTTCCTGTACTAATTTTTCTGTCTCTAATGGATAAACTAAACTTCTGCTAGATGACATTAATGGCATTAATTCTGCTTTATCTGCTGGAAAAGGAATGCTTTCACCAAAGAGGAAAGGAGCTGCAGTGACCTCTGTTGATGGAATTAAGCAATGTATTTAAAGAGCCAATAAGGAAAGGCGACACATTCAAATCCCCTACTGGATAGAACAAAAAGTAAACTGTGCTAAGAAGAAACAACTTTCAGGCTGAATATGAAAAAGACTGTCACCCACACTTAACACCCACTGAATTCAGAATCCTTATCAGACTAGTTGCCTTTTTAAAACTATTTTTAGGAAATTTTTTCCTTTTTCTTTTATATTTTTTTTTTTGGCGTGGGATTAAAAACCATTAGCTTAAAGACAGAGGACATAACACAGAAAGGAGATGTGGGTTTTTTGCAGTTCTATACTGCATTCCAGGAATTTATTTCACCACGATAAAACATCATGCCTCTACGTATTACATGATCTGAATTCAGTGACCAGTTCCCCGTGCCAGACTGACACACGGTATTCTTGAAGTTTTGAGGCAAAGAAGCTTTCCAGTTGGCAGGCTGCCTGTGGCAAAAGAAGTATCTAGGAACTGTCATGCCTTATGACCAAGAATTTGGAACGTGTCTGTATGGGCTAGTTCTGATACAGGAAAATAATTAAACACGTAAATACCCGCAAGGATCTGGACCTTAATGCTTAACTTCAAGGTTGGATGGAGTCTCATTAAAGCCAAGCATTTAAGGATTGATCCTGTATGAATAAAGTTATTGAAATCAATAAGAAAGCTTCCATTAAGAACTAAATAGTTTGTGGAAATAACAGTATTATGTCTTTATTTTTTTTCAGACTTGGGCCTTTGCTATGGACTACTCAGTATTAAACAAAGGCATAAATGAGGGGCAGGGCTTTGTGCTCTTAAAGTTATTTTATGTTTCCAAACTGCCCAGTAAACAATTGGTGCCCACACAGTTTGTCTTTTCCAGGAGCCACAGTGATACAAATGGGTATTGCTTTCCTTCAGTGTCAGGTGTTATGGTAGGTCTGACCATGATAACCAAGACAGAATTTTCAGGTATTTAAGTATGATAATTCCTCCACCAGAGCCTGAGAAGTTTTATTTTTAGTACACTTTACAGAGCCACTGCTGTCCCTAAAACTTCCTTCTCAGAAGAGACAAATGGATATTGTTAATGACATTTTACTAGTATCTACTACAGTATTCTCGTTCAGGATTTGTAGAGAATGATTTCTGCAAGTGTAAGGAGGGAAAAATACCAAGTTCACTCTGGTTTTAATAAAAAATACTAAAAAATGTACATAAAGAAATATCTTATTTTGATATAGATAAATGTAAACCCCAAAATAATAGATCAGTGCACTATGATATCATTAACTAGATATGAATGGTGCACTTGGTCTGTCAGTCTAAGAACATCAAGATACACAAAGTGTAAAGAATTAAAACCAATCCCAGTTTGCATATGCTATAGATGACATAAATATTATGGTGTCTTTATACAAATTTCACAGTAAAGCCAAATATTTATAGCTTATAAATACATTATAAATACATAAATAAATATATTATATATAAAAATATATATAATATATAAAATATAAATATATAATATATAATATAAATAAATATATTTTATATATAAATATATTATATAGATATATTATATTTATATATATATATATATATTTATATTTGAGAACTACATGCTGCCAGGCATGAAGGAAGTATTGATGTATCTTCTATATATAATTAATTATCCTGGTGAAGAACTTCATTGACTGCTGGGAAATTATGTCTGGATATTCTCTCTGCATGAGTCTGAGAAATTGTGGTGCACAGTGGCCAGGATATGGTATAGCTGGGTGGTGGGTTAGATCAAAGATTTCTTTTCCTCAGTATATTATCATCCTACACAGACCTCTCTCTACATGTTAAAGGACATCAAATACCCACTCACCATGCTAAATATAAACCAAAAGAAGACTCTACTCCTGGAAGAGTTTATATATTAAGTAAATTAATTCTATGGTAGAATAGCACATAGAACCATTCCATACAAAAAATAATTTCTTTCTGCTAATTTTTATCCTACCTTGTGGTAAGAAATTTCTTTTTTAGGTTGCTTGACATAATTATAAAAGGAACTTTTGTAATATTGTACATAGCTACAACTTTTGCACTGAGGCTGAAATCACCTATGCTCTGACATCTGAGCTAAAAATGAGCTCCAATTCCACGTGTATTAGCTTTGTGACCTCAGCTATCATTTTAGGAAGCAGGTTGTGACTTGAAAGGAATCCAAATATCTTATTGCTGCTTTCTACTGTGCATTCTTATTACCCAGCATTCAGGATTTATAATTTAGTTCTTTTCCAGTTTAATCTTATAGTGCATTTATGAACAAGTTCCTGAGTTGTTATTTATGTACCGGTCTTTAGAGGTCATCTCTTTTGGCTTATCTTATAGAAGAGAAAGGAAAAAGTCAGCAGTCATCTTTTTTTACATCTGCAAAAGTATCTTTTTCATACAATTATAACTGTTTGACAGGAATTTGCTCAAAGTTAATGAATATCTTTGGATAGAGATTAAAAATGGAAAATTACATCTTCAGAGATGTACTTTTCTTTAAATTACTAGTATGTGAAAACTGTTTTGGAACTTTAATTGCTGCTACAGGCTTACTACAAAATAAACTTTGCAATAAACCCTGGCTGATCCTTATCTATAACCCAAAAATCTCCACACTGGCAATAGCATAATGTAGGGTGAAATCATACTTGGATTTGGATTTTTTTTTTTGCAACTGAGTTCTACAAAGCAAGATTTTCTCTTCAAACAGCCCCAAACTTCTCCTCTCTGTATGTGGAGATTATCTGGATCCTGCAGTAATTGCTGGTTTGGTCAATTGCTTGATTTTCTACACTGAGGAGACGTACATACTTTCTGGTTTTGGTCTTACACAGAAGCATTCGGGTATCATTTCTCAGGGTAAACTAGACAGCTCAAACCCAGAATTTGAGTGACCTCCTGAGTTGGAAGCCAACTTCTCAGCTCAGTGCCAGCTCTGAATCATAACAATTATGCCTGTTTCCGAAAACTGCATCTGAACCTGCCGTTCTTTTGACCCTTGTGATTTTGGCAACTTGTATCTCTCTGTTCATCCTATTTTAGCATGATACAGGTGAGAGAATCCTGAGTCTCAATCCCAGGAGAGAAGGCTTCATCAAATGCTCCCAGAGAGGCAACCACTACAAAGTTGAGAGGTCAAATCCCTTCTCATCACAGAACCACAGAATGGTTGAGAAGGGACCTCTGGAGGTCATCTACTCCAAACCCTGATAGATGAGTCCCGTCTAGTGAGTAATCAATTGCAAAACACCTGGAGAATGCACACACCTACAAGTTTCTTAGCAAGGGTCAAAACTCATATTCCATCCCAGCACTGTAAGGAAAAATCCAGGAAAAGAGGTACAAGCAGTGAACCATGAAGGAGGAGGCACCTTGCCTAGGCTGGCCTGTGATTTTTTAATAGTAGCTGTGGGAAAATGTAGGATTTGAATCCACCACGTTTGGCTTCAGATGTGTGCCCAGCTTATCAAGGCAGGGCATCTTTTGTGCTCAGCTCTAAGAGGCAGCATCTACGGCAGTGACTGATGGGCCTTTTTGAAGTGCCTGCTGCTTTCCAGGAGCCCTAAATAGACCCCAAGGTGCCATTGCTATAGGACAGATGAGGCACCCTAAAAATAAAATTATGACTACATTTTACTTGGGAGTCAAAGGGGGTTTGAGAGATTTTGTTCTTTTTTAGAGCAGCATCTGAACACATTTTCTGTGATGCTAGGGCTGAACTTGTGAGCAGTTGTTAAAAGCATGCTGACACTTTTTACTGTCCTTCTGTACTAAGATACTTGCATGAGCCCTAAAAGAGCAATTTCCAGAATCAGAGCAGCTGTATCATCATCTGTATCATCATCTGCCCATGTTCATTTAAAAAGCCCATCTATTTTGCCTTAAAAATGCATCTGCTCACATGTGTGTGGTGCTGAGCTAGTCTGGGAATCCTGCTGCCAGGACTGGACTGCATGTAAGATCAAAAATTTGTTAGCTCTTCACTACTGGACTTCGAGTTTTGAGGTATTTGACTTCTGCCATTTAAAACACAGGTCAGACAGATTCCTCATTCCTCTCCAAGTTTTTTTTGTTAAACAACTGCTCTGGTTTATTTCAAACACTGAGGGATGGTGTTTGCTACAATTACAGGACTGGCACCAGCATGCTGGTCAAGCTGAGATGAGAACCAAACTTCTTATGTGACAACTTTACTTCACCACAAGACAAGCAGAGGTTAATTGCAGGGGACAGATATACAGCCTCTGTTCCTCCCCTCAGAAGTGGCCTTTCCCAAGGCACCTGCAAATGGAAAAGGGGATTTACTTTTTTCTATGCATCAAGAGGTGATAACCCTTGTCACAAATTGTGTCAGAAATTTTGCTAATTCTTTATTTTGGTAGTGTGTTCCTTCCTCAGAAGGTACAGATGGAGTGTCACGCAGGAGGAGTTAAAAAAAGTACTGGTAGTTAATGACTGTGAATGTAACTGCTCCACCTTTTTTTTCCATGATGCAATGTTCCAAGAGAGACTGTTGCGTAAGAAAGCAATCAGAGGCAGGTTAAATTACAAGGAAATGGATACAATCCTCTTACAAAAAAGTAATGCTATCCTAACGTGGCTTCAAGGAGCAGATTTGTTTGTTGTAGGTATCGGAACACACTTTACCATTCCTCTGCACTTTTCTGCTGTGGTACTTAGGATGGTTTTCTTCAGGGTGTAGTTTTTTGTTTGTTGGGTTTGTTTGTTTTTGGTTTTTTTCCTAGGTTTTTTTTTGTTTGTTTGCTGCTTTTTTTCCCCTGTGCAGCCTTATCTCTGATTAAAAAGTGTGCTCACGTTTTGATGCCCATATGTAATTGTGGGATCAAATCCTACTGCTTTTTTATGACTTTTAAATGCTTGCAATTAAGTTGAGAACTCTGACATTGAAGTATCTATGCCTAGCTGAAATGATTTATAAATACAGGAGCAGATTGTACTTGCATACATGAAGAAAGGGAAAAGCAATTTCACATGTAGGACTGTTTATTAGAGCTAATTAAATGGAAGATATATAAAATATCAAATTATACTCACATATATATATGTGCGTGTATGTGTGCATGTGTGTTTGTGTGTAAATGTATTGATATAAATGTTAAATATATATATATAAAAGGAAAAGAGGCTGTCCGTTAGTCATTGAAGAAGCAGTAAATTTGTTCTCTACTAAACTATTTGCATTTCAGTATAATCAAAACCAGATAGATGAAGAGGGCACGGGAGCCAAAGTGATACTGTGATTACCAAAACATTGTCAATACTAAAAAGGTTTATCAGATCTTTTCGGTGGTATGTTATAATCTTGCATTTAAAAAGTTTATCAGATGCTGAGAAAGTTAATTGAAGTAGTTTCAGTGAGACAGAGAAAATCTGACATCTTCCTCATTATGCCAGTGTGTCCAGTTTGTTTCTATACCAGTGAGGAACCATTAGTTTGTTAACAAAAGCTTCCACTGTTCTCAAAGCTTTCCAAAGAATTGTCCACATTTTCCATTCCTGAAAGCTCCTGTATGCATCTTCCCAGTTTAAAATGCCATATAAATTCTTTGAGAAGTTTTATAATATCAGCAATTTTTGCTATTACTTTTCATTTTTTCATTTGGTAAACTCTGATAATGGAAGTGTTTTAACTTTTTCTTGATACTCTTTTGGAATGTTAAATGAGGTATAGGGTTCAATAGTATCTTTTTTGAAATCATGAGAAAGCTCTTTCTAGAAAAAAAAAAGGATTTTGATGCCTGGCTGCTGCCTGCTCTAAGCACTGCAGCTTTGCTCTCTTAACCCCATACACTGATGCTATTCCACTTTGGAAGTGCCAAAATCCAGGCTGTAGGCTGGGGAGGGTTTCTTGTGCAGCTGAATGTCATACCCTTTATCTCTGGAGCGCAGAGGCAGAATTTAACAGCTGTGGTCCTTTTAACTCTAAATTTATGGTGTCTTCAAATCAGAGGCTTTCTTCTAACTCTCACGGCCTCGCTGACTGTATTCTACCAAATACACTTCCTCTTTAAGAAGTCATGGGAAGGGTGGACTTTCCCGTGATATGTCTTCTTGAATGAATGACTGATCTTCTTTAATTTCTCACCTGGTTGTTTTGTGCTAACTTTCCCAAGGACAGGATTATGTGAAGAGGTGAAGAAGATTTATTTTTACACATGAATCATAGGAACAATGAGCTGGACTAACCTTTTATTGAAAAAAAGCCACACATAACATTCTGTGTAGAATTTAAAGCCAAACTCCACCAAGTCAAGTGGAAAACCTATGCTCACACCAGCTGTCTATTACTCATAGAACCAAAGAGCTGAGGTAAGCATCTAAAGATTCTGCAAGGGTTTATTAACCTTCTGCAGTGAAAATATAGTGACATAAGAGATCCAAGCAATGTCTAATTGACTTCAGTGTTTAGGCTGGATAAAGAGAAATAAGTAATGGAAAACTGAGTAGAGATAAACGGAACACAAGCCAGTGAAAAGGAGAATTAATCAACTCTTGAAACACATCTTTCTGAATCCTAACAGAAAGTTATACATAGTCTATAAAAATTACCACCTATTCTAGTTTAATTCTTTTTCTAGATAACATATGCTCACTATTTAAGTCCTGCATACACAGTATTAGTGTTCAGATACTCTGACCACTGCAGCAATTCACAAAGTACCTTTCAGTGCAATCCAATTGCAAAACACCTTCTTTGTATTGGGGCTACTTCTGCTTCAGCTGTCAGGAACACTTCCCTGACTTCAGTGGGATACATATAGCATCACTCAGGACAGAGCCAGCTTTGAGGATTGTAGAGAATCTAAGGTTGTTTTTTATGCCTTTGCTAAAGAATGGTTCCTTGTAGCTAGTGATGACCTGAGGAAGCACTGGGTGCATTTATTTGTATTTTGCATGTGGGTTCCTGGGATAAAGAGGAGAAACAAGAGGGTGTCAGAAACAAGGCACAGATGAGAAAGGGGCCATGGGATGAACAGCTCCCTATACCACATGTTAATGCTGGTCCAGCTACTGCTATAAACTGACCTTCATCACTGCTAAAGGATGCCATTCTGTAAGGCATCCCAGTAGACATTTCTAGACTCCTGCTTAAGGTCTGAGTCCTCTTAGAGAAGTCCTTATCAAGGGCCGAAATGTGACCTGATATACCTATTCAAACCTGCTCACGTCGGGGAAAGGGGAAGCAGAGTTTAGGCTGTGCTTAACTGAGAATAAGGTGGTAGTTGATTTCCTTCGAGACAGAGCACAGCCTGCACACATTTTTTTTGCTCGCTTCAGAACTGCTTGAGAAACATTGTAATATTTATTTTTAAATGAAACTTCTTCAGGGAAAAAATCCACAACCTCCCAGCATTTTTGAAAGCAACGCTTGTTCCACACTCTTGTGCCACTAATCTAGTGGCAAAGAGTGAGTCGGAAATGTAGCTTAGCAGGACTGGGTCAGTCTTTACCTTGCCCTTTGCAAACAGAGGTTACACCTCTATGCTTCAAAGTTGTCAGAGTTGTAAATGGGTTACAGCACTGAAGGAATCACTTCAGTCTCCAATTTCAATGCTTGAACTCATGGGAAAGCATTAAGAAATATGTTTATCATATCTACAGTAATCTATCAAACTCTGCTTTCAAAGGAAAATTCTCATTGTTGTTGATGGCATTGCGAGGCTAAAACTGGAGGCATTCTTTTAGTCATTAACTTTTTTTGCCCCCAAAGTTAAACATTTAAATTAGTATTTCTGTATTCATGGCAGTGACAGGTGCTAAGCTTGAGAACAGTGGCTACTTTTGACAGCCAGCATGGGGACAACAGCCTCAGAAATCATTCAATGACCAAGTGTCCTGGTGCAGAGTGAGCTAAAGAGGGGATTTACTGTTTAAACATTAAACGTGTTGCTTAGCTATTAAACAATTAGATTGTTCTAAGCCTTAAGAGAAGGAGAACAGTCTGTCATGTCGAATTCTAGGTTTCCAGCAAATGTGCCCAACAATGTAATTTTTCAGTGATACCCAGATCACCTGGAACACAAGTAATAAAAGGAAAAACAGTACAACCACTCTCTGGGCACCTCCTCTTGATTTTGCCTGTCTTATAAACAGAAGGGCACTTTGCTTTGAAGTAATAGCAGAAATTATCTTCATGGGTTATTAGGCTTCCTGGGTTATATATGTCCCTCTGGAGCTAGAAACATCACTTTGCCCTCCCACAGCAGTTTATGGCAGGTCCCTTTTTTTTGTTCTTTGGAATGATATTTAATTCTGATGCCCTGCGGTGCTGCTAAAACCTCTCTGTTATTTGGTGTGAGGCACAAAAGACTCTCCCAGAGCTTCGTGCTTGAATCTGCTAGAGACGCTTATTCATGGTGAGCAGAGGGCAGTGTACACACCTGCTGGCTGGGGAAAGCCTCAGGAAAAGTCTTGAGGAGAGTGTTCACATGGGTGCAATTACTCTGATATCCAGATTAGTCCTGGCTTTGGGGAGGTGGTTGCCTGTAATCCACAGAAGCAGCAACACGTTGCTCCCTCAGGGCTTCAAGCTGGAATAACTGTGACTGGTGCTGTGATTGATGCTGAGTACGGCCCAAGGAACCCCCAGAAAAGCAGAGTTCATCACTCTGAATTCAGCACTTCATTTATGGGGCTGCTTCTGAAGATCAAAAAACCAGTTATGCTCCTTCCCTCATGTTCTGCGTCTATAGCCAGGCAACCTGCTGCTTCCACCGCTCCTGGAACCCTGGAATGTTAAGCGGCTGCCGGTTCCTGTCCCCTTTCTCAGCTCTTTCCAATTAAAAAAAACAAGTTGTGCAGATACAACAGTTAACATAGTAAGGGCCTTAAAATGGCTAACCAAAGTTCAGACCTGCACAGCTAAATTGCTGCCATTAAAGTGCCCATATGAGCAAGGTATAATGCCTCTGGTGGACCTGGTTTATGGAGATGGTTGCTAAGCAGTCCTGGAAAAGGCTGTGGAAAAATACATCCTCAATGGACTATTGATTTCAGATAATAAATCACTTGATAGCTGAGATGTTCATTCACTAATTAATGGATTTAGAGACAGAGTTATGCAGCCAAGGCCCTGATGACACAGCCCTTAGAAAAAAGTCTAACCCCTAATGGAATAGATTTTGAGAAATGGTTGTTAACATAATGCACGTAGGCGAGTGACCAGCCCCCCTGCCAAAGAAAACCACTCTCAGTCAAGCATGTTTGTATTTTATAATCCTTAAATCTTCAACGAGGCTACTTCTAAATAAGTAAAAATAATCTATGTACCCTCTATGGTGTATGTTTTCACTCAACTCTTGGAACATCATGGTTGCATGTGGTACAGGCAACCTTTTCTTGTGTTACTGTGATTCCAGTACAGCTGCAGATGTCAAGACAAACCATCTCTTTGCCTGATATAGCTCAGAAACTTCCTTCCTTTTTCTAATGGAAACCAAGGTTTTTAAACAAATTCATTTCAGTAACACACTAATGTATTTCAGCAAGGTGCTCTGTCTTTAAGTCTCCCATACTTTGGGGGAAAATATTTTTGGGCAAAACTGGAAAAAGTCTTTGGCTATTTTGGAGAACTTATTAGGAAGAATGGTGAAATTTATGCTTTTCTACTGAACCAGGAACACGGATTTTACAATATTGCTATATGGGCTGTGTCAGGGAAAATTTAAGAAGTATGAGAGAGTAAGCTTTTCTGCACAGGGCTAATTTCCATTAAAATGAAACATCAGCAATAGAATATAACTTCTTTTTTTTTTTAATTTGCTGAAAATGTCTGTCAAACTAGAACAGAAATGAAAATTATGGAGAAATATTTATTAATGCTTTTATGATTTTCTCCCCAACCATTTTGGTTTTTTGATCATATTTACTAGAGAACACCTATAAAATTTCTTGTAGGAGACCGAGTTACGGAAATAGTCACAGTGACATTTTCCAGAAATGCTTCCTTGATGACAAAGACAGGTCAGAAAATCAAGTATGAAAATATGACTCAATGATTTTTAGGAAATCCCTAAAATATGGAGCTAAATTTATGATACGGTGAAAATTCTCATTTTTTTTCAAATTACCTTTTTTTTTTTCAAATTATCTTTTTTTTTTTTCTTTTCATTGTGAAAGCAAAACTTTTAGAATAGCAATAGATTGATCTTTCCTACTATGAAGATAAAGCTGGATTAATAATCACAGACAGCGTACAGCTCTGTAACTCAAAGCCATGCTTACAATAAGAAAGCCCCAGTGCCTACTCCAATAAAAGTAAAACTAAACTGTCCAAACACCTGTATGACCCACTCAAGCTACTGCACCTTGTGCCTTGTCTCTGCAAATGCCTCCCTTTCCCAAACAGCACTCTGTGGGTACCCTGGGCAGTCCCCTGCTCTGGTAGCAATTTCCAGTAGTAATCAATAAACGGATTAAAAGGTAAACAAACTGAATCATGTGAATTAGCATCTTGATGTATGAAATAACATGCACTTTGTCACGTGAAATGCTGTTAGCACTGTGTCTGGTAGAACAGACAATGCCTGGGAGCAGAATTAAAGAGATGAAAGTGCACCGGGCGCAGATGGCACGGCACAGCGCGGGCAGTGAGGCAGCGGTGGGGGCACCGCGGGAAGGTCCTCTATGGATCAGCTGGAATCAGGCAAGTGCGGCGTACGTGCTTTCTGTTTGTGCTGTCATTGAAATGGTGCGGAGCGACCCGACAGAAAATTGTTCTGAAGTGGAAGCAGATGCATTGAGCTGTCAGGCGCAGAGCCATGACGAGACACCACGGCGCCAGGAACACACCTTCACGTCTCCTCTACAGCTCTCCCTGACCCCTCTCCCTTCCCTTCTTGGGCAGCACTGAAGCTCAGGGGTATTTTTCTCTGTGTGGTGAGGTCCCCAGTCATGGCTTCAGGAGAAGCTGCTTCTCACACAGATACCCGCACGCCTGGGTACAGTGCGAGGGGCAGTGGAGGGGAGTGAAGCTGCTGCTGCCTGTCTGGGTGAAGCAGAGATAATAGGAATATCATACACCATTCTGCTGCCTCAGGCAAAGCTCTGCCTGGATTCAAAGACCTTCCACCCGTGGTGAAACCCTCAGCATCTGTGGAACCAGGGCTGGTGGCAATAAAAAGCGGCATGTGTCAAAACAGTGACAGAATCTTCACAAGCACTTCAGTACCTTCTACCATGCCGAGCTTCACTGCATCTATTTCAGCTTGGTCCAAAGTCAAACAGGGCCCACTCCCCTGCTGCATCATTCTATCCTGTAGAGGCAATTCCTATTCAAATGGTGGATATTCTCATCTATACAATCCATCCATAAAATATATTATTTTGGTGTAGCAATAGACTATCAACTCTAATAATTAATTTCAATTCCCATTTTCTTTATTCTCCCAGTGTTTTGGGGTCTGTGTCAACACGCCATTTCCCTTTTTATTACTGGCATGTAAGTCTTCAGCCTCAGGATTAATGACAACTTTCCCTCATTTCTTTTTATTCCCATTTACCCACTTCTCATTTTCTTAATACAAAAAGAAAGTTAGCCTATTAACCAGATCCACGGCAGTGTCAGAGCTAGAAGGATTTTGTTCTGTGCGCCCTTTTACTTTTGGAGTGGAGGAGAGTAAGACATTAAATAATGGCAAATATCTGGATGATGCCCCAAGGAAGGGTCCATTTTCCCGTGCGTGGGAGAAACTTTGTGACTAAAAGCACATGACCTGGGTGCTGAAGCATCTCTCTGTCTCTGCCAGCATGCAGCAGCCGTGTTCTGTCATCCTTCACTGCCTGTAATGAACAGGGCAGCAATGAGGAACATTTTCCATGAGAAGGGACCTTCCTCCACTGTTGTATGACTCAGTCTTTTCCCACTCAAAGTCCTCCTTCCCCTCTCAGGGCAAAGTGAAATTGCTCAGCTCGTTGTTCACAAGTTTCCAAACACTGGTCTGGCAGCCGGTGGACCTACAGGGCTGTTGCACAATGGCTCAGTTCCCTGCTCTGTAGTGTATTTTGGCTGTGTTATTGAATGGGGCTGTGAATTCCAGCACAGATCAGAATTATGAGGTGATATCAGAGAAAAGGGTCGATGGGACAGCTTGCTCTCGCCAATGCTTTTCGTTGACACTACTGAAGTCTCAGTTCAGTGCAGCATCCTGCAGGTAGATGACTAGAAGGGATCCTAGCAGAGCAGGTGTTGATGCTTTCATAACTGCATTTTTCAGAAAGGTTTTCTTCATCTGCAGAAAAGGTCATAAAATGAGACATAAAAGTACCATTACAGATCTTATAATTTTAGACTGAATTAAATATATTATTTATAATAAATAATGTTATCTCCTTCACCTGAGAGTTAGACTTCTGTTCTTATGGATGGTCTGACTGGGACAAGGAGATTCAAAAATTAAAGATCATTTTCTTTTTGTATTCCTTTTCCATATAAAGGAAATGTCCTCAGAATTGGCAATATTTATGTGTTTCTCCTACTTCAAAGAATCTAATAAAACAAATAAAAGAAGATACAAAGATATTGCATCGTGCTAGAGAGTTAGATGGTGTATATACTGGTTTGATATTAAAACATGTTTTCCTGACTGAATTGTAGATAAATAATGAACAATTTTTTATTAATACCGTGTCTTAAAATTTGTCATTAAAACCACAGGCTTAGTGCCCTTTTTTCAGGTTCCGAAGGTGAATGACAACTACAGATATTCAGCTAAGTGATTCTGAACTTTAACGCCCTACAGAAACAGTAGCCACTGATAAACTTGTGAAAAAAATAACTCCCACTTCCTGCTTTAGTTTTCTTGGAAGTCAAGAAAGACATGCTTTGCTATAGAGGCATGCAGATTGGTGTGCTCTAAAGATTTTATGAGTTTGAGCTTTGGAATATTGTCTCACTCGAAAGGGGTGAAGTCATGAGTAAATCACGGGTGAGATTCCGTTCTTTCAGGAAACACAGAAACCTGGTGCTCAGCAGTATCTGATGGAATCAGATCCCAGTGCCTTCAGAAACAAGATTTTGCCAATCACATGTTCAATATTTGCAACACACACTTGCACATACATAAATATGTTATCAGTCATATATTTATCTACACATATATGAGAATATACGTATGAGCAATCATATATGCTTATACAGTGTGCCTGAATTTATAGAATGTATATCTCTTAATTAACAGAAATGGGATTGTGCCTATCACATGCTTGAGAGGTGGAAACATCTAGACAATATACTATATATTATTTTATATATTAAATATATAGTATACTATATAACTACATATCATAGAATATAAAATATCTATATTCTATAACATAAATATGCATTATATATGAACCTATATGCATACATGTATACAGTGCGTGGTCTTTTGACTCTCCAAATTGAGTTTTACTCTTAATTGGTGTGAACAGAATGCTGTCTTTCATATGTGTGGTAGAAGCACCTTTTCTGTATTTGGTAATGGCAAAATACATATGTTCATACACACATATACATATGTAAAAATTACTTTATTAATATATATACATATGCATGTAAACATTCATATGCTAATACATATATATATTTTTACAGGTATGTGTCTATACGTGTACATACATACATATAAAGTCCCTAAATTGCTTTTAGATATATGTATGTAGAAACTGAATATGTATCTACAGGCGTATCCATACAGAGTGCGTTAACACTTTAGATTAGTTTATATAAATATATATGTATGTATTTATATGACTGCATACATATCTCTCTTAGAGTAATCTGCAGTTAAAGGAACACTCCCCGGCGCTGCCTACACCTGTGCAGCCCCGTTCATCCCCGTAGGTGCTGAGGGGCAGGAGCTGGTCCCGGGGTGCCCGAGCGCCCGCTCACGCCGCAGCACCTGGCGGCGGCTGAGACCTGGAACACAGGACCAGGGTCCCACCGGGGCGCTGCCGCTGCGGCTGCCGGCGGGCGGCCGGAGCCGGGGGGCGGC
>VZTA01007276.1:0-42720 GCA_013398855.1 Mohoua ochrocephala | reverse complement strand
GGTCCGCGCCCGGCGCGGGGGGCGCGGGGCGGACGGACGGGGGCTGATGCTCCTCCGCGGAGCGGGATGCCCGGGCGGGATTTGGCTGGCAGAAGTCGGGGTTCTCTC
This sequence comes from Mohoua ochrocephala, assembly GCA_013398855.1. Classification (NCBI taxonomy): domain Eukaryota; kingdom Metazoa; phylum Chordata; class Aves; order Passeriformes; family Acanthizidae; genus Mohoua; species Mohoua ochrocephala. Next base: position 42,612 of record VZTA01007276.1, on the reverse strand, counting down.
AGTTAGGAAAGGGGCGGAGGAGACAAGAGAGGGATAAACCCCGGGCTACGAGGACCGTAAAACCCGGAGTTCACCCGGTGCATGACTGACTTTTTCTTGATCGCTCTGCTGTCATTTGAGCACGGTCTTCTTTTTCTTAAAATAACGCCGGGTATAATGACAGTCTCAAAACAGAACAACGGATCGATGAAAAGAAAATATTTATGAGGGTAGAGTATGCCTTCTCCTTATTCTGCTTTTCCACCATTCACTCACGTCCCGAGAAAGATATAAAAGACAGCACTCTAAGAGTAAGGAAGGCCACCTCTTCCCTCATGTGGAAAACATTTGCACTGCATAGTTTCACTGAGTTTTGTGCGGCTTGTATGTAACGTTTTTAGTTCGCTTCTATGTCCCAAAGAGAGAAATGAGTACAGCATAATAATCTAAAGAATGTCAGGTAATGGTGTGCTAGGTAGCTATTTAAAGTCCAGTAAATCTCTTTGAGTTATGAACTTTGTATCTTCTTGCTTAGAAGATAATGTAAGGAATAAGCTCTGGGAACAAAATACGTAAGTTTACCCACACTACAGTTGTTTCATTCAGAACTCTGCAGCACAGATTACTGTAAAAAAATACAATCATGTTCTGATAAAACATTTTTATTAAAGTTAAAACTTTTAACCTCAGCTTGTGACATTTAAATAGACTGTGTCACAATTTGGTTGGTGATCAGGTACTTAGGATTCTGAAAAACCAAAAATTTGTACTCACCTCCTGCCGTGGCTAACATTGTAGTTGGGGGCCTGATCCTTGACCCAAGTAACTTGGTCTGCCATCATTAGTTCCTGCAAAAATTGTGCTTGTTGCAGCCTTTAAGCAGGCATGCATCCCGATGCATGTATCTTAATGCATTAAAGGTGCATGCTTACTCTTAAGTATGCATTTAAGTGTTTGCAGAATCAGGACAGAGTTCAAATATGATACACTCAAATATATAATGAACTGTAATAACCAGAAAATAGGGAGTCTGGTAGAGAATTTAGCCCGTTGAGTACTGAAAATTGCTCTGGCTTCTGAGTTTAGATACAGCAAAAACTCTTGAATAAGCTAAAACTATTGAAAAAGTTTCTGTTTTATTAAAGGTTTTTATTAAAAGGGAAGCAGTTTGAAACATGTAAATACACATACAGACACAAGAATATATAATTTCTGTAAGAGTATACATTCTGACTGTCATGATATTTTGCCAGTGCATAGGCATCTAAGAAGTTAAACCAAAAAAAAATGTTGTCTGACTACTTTAATTTTCCAGTGGGACTCTAGTAAGTAAGCAAGCAAACAGCACAGGTGAAGAAAAACACATATAATTTTAAAATCCTTTCAGTTACACCAAATGAAAGCAAGTGTGGCTAATCTAGGGCATGCTGTTGTCAGTGCGTGTGCGCGGAGCAACAAGGGCCAGATCCAGGAGTGGCCCTAGGTGTGGCAGTGCTCAGCTTCACCACACCTATCTGCAGGCGCCCTGACTCCGGGACTGGAATTAGGAACATCCAGTTCTTGCTCCTGGAGCTCTGTCTGTGCTTCCTTATCCAGTGAGTGCATCAGGTAAACCTTCCCAGGTCAGGCTCCCATCGCTCCTAAGTCACATTCCATGTCGAATTTTCACTGGTTTCTCTGCCTTTTCTGTTGGAGATAGCCCAGACAGGCAGTTTTGAACCACCTGGAAACCTAAATGATGCTCTTCCATGTCCTACGGGTTACTAGGAGTGAGCCATGAGTCTTGATTCAAAAGGATGGAGATGGTTTCCCAGCCCATCTCCACTGCCTATAGCCCTAAGAGTGACCCTCTGAGAGAGGAGCCTCTCTGATGCATTCCTCTCCTCCTCATTTCCTGCTGGGCAGCACAGGCATCTTGCCCCTGGCGTGCCAGGCAGTATGAAATCCACCTCGAGACTCCTGCACTGCCCAGGAAACTTCGGTGCTTAATCTGGCATCACAAATTCCTTTCTGGGGCTAGGCACTGAGTGCTTACGCTTGGCACTGCCGAGTATCAAACCTTTATGAACAGATCCCTAATGTCTTTTCGGCTGTGAGGAGCTCAGAAGATAGGGTCCTGCGTACTAACAGCTCTCTCAGTGTGCAAAAGATCCCAAAGAAAACTCAACTGCAGCACCCACTTATGAATCTTTTAACAAATATGTTTTCACAGAAGTGCAGTTTCACCAGAGCTGAAATGTTCCAGCTTTTGCTAATTTTTGTAGGGAATTTACCTGAAAGGTTCACCTGATCCTGCCTGTGATCATGTCACTGTAGGCTTTGTTTAGAGGGAGCAAGAAAGACAGCATAAGAAAGGAAAACCTGAGGCTGTCAAGCAGAACTTGAACATTTTGACAAGGTACATTTTCACAAAGACATTGGGAACGTGGTGCTTTTTATTCCAGTATGGGACATGAGCACAATTTGAAATCTAATAAATTGCCTTGAATGGAATTATTTTATAACTACCTTTACTTATTTTGTGTGTTGGTACCAGAGGCGTGTTACTCACATGCTGATGGACTCCATGAGTATATTAGATGCGACCATTGTACCTCAGTGTGCTGGAGTCTCTAAGCAGTGAGACTAGTATACTTAATCCCCAGTTTTACTTAATTTTTATGCTACTAAACCTACAAAATGTTGTGTAACCGATCCAGATTCCCATTACTTCTATGTTTAATCACAAATGCACAAGGAGAGGTGTTTCTTCTGACAGTTGAGCTGATAACGTTCCAACCCTGCTCTCCTGAAAGAAGGTTTAAGCTGTTCAGAGGTGGCATTTCCAGCATCAGAAAGCACTGGAATTCACCCCAAAAAAGGAAGGAAACTGGGATTCTAAGGACTTTTAGCTTGAAACATACTGAACTTGCACTTTAGGCAAGTGTCCTACTGCCATTTTTGCCATGATATATGGAGGTTGTTTACTCAATAAACATCTTCCATGCTGTTGAAGCTGAGTCACTGCATAATCTGAAGCCCAAGAACAGGGTCAGAGGAGAAGAAAGTAGCTGTAGTCCTGCATTCAGGGTGAAAGTCTGAGTATTTCTGCACTGCAGGGGATCTGCTCCCAGGGTGCTCCTGACCCTGTGGCTGTGAATCCATCAGTGCAGGGAAGATGTCCCTCATCCTGCAGGACATCTGCTATGGCTTGATGTGCACTGGATTCTAAATTCTAGCTCTCTGCCTTCAAATCAGGAACCATAGCCTGTCCCTGATTACCCTTGAATACTTTTCACGTTGGCAGGAAGTCTTACAGGAGTTTTGATATTGTTTACATGAATAAAAAACATGTTTAACTTAGTGGGAGTCTTTCCATTACCTTTAAGAATGAGGTGGAATCCAAATCTCTGAGTGGCTATGAACTTTCCAGAGTGATTTGTAAAGAAGAAAAGAAAAGATTTTAATTTTTTTTTTCTTCACAGTAGACATTTCATTGCCACTGCATTACAGCTGGTTGGGATTTTTTTTGTTTTCATAAAAAGTTGCATTTAAAAAATTTCCCTCCTCTTGGATTTTTATTGAGGAAATGATTTAAAATTTACTTTTGAAGGGTTTAAAAAAACTTTTGGCGAAATCTGCTTACTCAGGGAAACTTCCTGACCATTGAGTTGGAATTGCGTTTCTGTCACTGCAGAAACTAAGATAAATCATAACATGTTTATATGGCAGCGGTTGAAAGGTGAAGAGTCCAGTCTCCAGATGCAAATTCTTGATTTTTCCAGGATCATTGCCCGTACTGCCAATATAGGACATTGGTGATTCTGGTTTTGAAGAATGGCAATGTATCTGACAGTCCTTCTAATAAGTCACAAAGGCTGTGTTTCTAATTATTTAAAGCAATCTGTGTTCATTCAAAAAGGAAAAAAAAATGCAGCTTAAGCTACTTGCTTTTAAAAATAGCTTTAATAGTTACAGAATATATAAGTAAAAAGTCCATAGATTAAAACAGCTTTCTTCTTGCTCCTTCTTAACAATTTGTTTTTCCTAATTATAAGTTCAGGCTTTCTTTTAACTGGAAAAAAAATCCATGGTGAAAGGAGAATTAAAAAAATAGGTGTTACAAGATACATAACCCCAAAATTGGGAAACTGGATGTAAACTATACAAAGATTGCAGTGGTTTAACTGTTTCGACTACAGGTGTGATTTTTACTGAAATAGTTTTACTGAAATAGACGCCCGTTATTACCACACCCAGTGTTTCCGTGCAGCTCTCATTTAAAATAATTTAAATGCTTTTTAGTTAGGCAGGGATTGTGGGATCTTGTGGGTGTGGATCAATTTCTATATAATTATGTGGGCCAAATATAGATAAGGAGGAGTCTGGAAAAGATTGGCATCGCTGGGACCTGGAATGTGACCTTGGTGCATAAGGTTGATCACTCCATTAGATTGGCCAGAGTAAGTTCCTTCAAAACTTTTCCAATTCATTACCAGAATTATCCTTACAACAGCCAACTTCTATAAGTAACTGGAATCTTTAAATCAAAACTGCATGGCTTTGAGAGTTTTAGAAGGCTAAGTAACATTCAGCCACTAAGTCCTCATTCAGAACCTTTTAAAATTCATTTCTTCAGTACTTTGCACAGATTTTATGAGAGAATCCTGACTCTACCACAATTCATATGATACGGAAGAATGAACATAATAATACAGACTACAAGTTATTGACACTTTATGGAGAACATGTTGATTCTTGTGAAATTAATTTGGAGGCTTCACTAAAAATAATAATTGTATCTGTAAATGCTTCCTCCTGGTCGTAGGGGAAGTGATCATGGGTGACTAGGTGCAGGTCACATGTGCTAGTTCCCCTCATTAGCTTTGAGACTCTAAAAGTAAAAATGAAATGAATGTACTCTTTAAACTCCTTTGTGAAGCTGTCCAGAGAGGAAGCAGTGGTTAGTATGAGTTTTTTTCTCTATCTAGATGTAATTTGCCCTAGAGAAGTGTTTGGATTGTGTTTCTGGAGGATTCCACATTTAAAAAATTACCCCACAGTTTCAGAGAGAACCCTTGCATACAGTAGCTCCATCCAGCCTAGCTGTTAAGTGCAATGTCCAGCTATTAATTTGTCTCTCCACCAAATCGACCGAATTAACTATGCTAGCCAACATATTTGCCTTGACCCATTATGGATGTCCAGTTAGTCTTTGCAAGGAAAATGAAATTGCCCTGCAATCGCTGTTTGTTTAGTATAGAAGTGAAGATATCAGAATCCAGAATAGTCTTAGGGATTCTGTACAAGTAACCATTTCCTTTTCTTGTGTTTGAATTTCCTTTGAAGGCTTTCATCTCTATCACAAGTTGCCCTCAATAGTACCTGAAAGCTGTCTCCTTATTCTGGTTGGATTGCTTCTTGGTGGGATTATTTTTGGAGCAGAGGAGAAGTCCCCACCTGTAATGAACAGTGATGTGTTTTTCTTGTATCTGTTACCACCTATTGTACTCGACGCTGGATATTTTATGCCAACTCGTCTGTTCTTTGAGAACTTTGGTACCATATTCTGGTATGCTGTGGTGGGCACACTCTGGAATGCCATCGGCATTGGAATTTCCCTTTATGGAATTTGCCAGATCAGTGCATTTGGTCTGACTGATATCACTTTGCTGCAGAATTTACTCTTTGGCAGCCTCATTTCAGCTGTGGATCCCGTGGCGGTGTTGGCCGTCTTTGAAAACATCCACGTCAATGAGCAGCTTTATATCCTGGTGTTTGGAGAGTCTTTGCTGAATGATGCTATAACTGTGGTAAGTTACTTGATCAATGATTAATTGATAAAAATGATGAATGATTGTTTACATGCCACTCCATTGTATCTCTTTGTAACTGCTTATTTCAGTTTGCTAATAGGTGGAAGTCAAGGAGTGCCAATGTGTCTATCTAATTCTTTAAACTTTAGATTTAGAAACCACAGTGGTCTTTCTACGTGAGAGTAATGGTAGCATATTTACTGTAGGGATTTTACTACCTGATCACTCTAGTTTCTGTATCTTTGTAATGCTGTTACTTCTGTAATTTGAAACTGTGGGTTTTCCTCACCTGCAGAAATGCTGTTGGGCAGGAAAAGGAAAGGGCCAGTGTGGGGTGTCACAGTGGAGTGTTAATGGGGAGGATGGCAAATCATGGAGATGGCACAGGACCTTGCTGAGGTTAACATTTGCATATGCCTATCCACTTAGAACTGCCCTGAAACCACCAATACGTATATCCCAGGCTACAGACGAGATAAGACAGCCACCTGGAGGCAGTAATTTCTAATCATTAACTAGCTGAACTGGGGTTGTGGTGCTGACCTGAGGACAGCAATCTGCAAATTCCATTATCCCCCGCAGTGTCCCCCACTTGTACTTAATGACACTGTGTCTGGGGCATTATTCCCATTTATCCATGCCTTGAAATCCTGCCCATGTCAACCATGTCCTAGCATGCTTTCTGCTTTGTGAGACATGGAAGTCCAGTTTTTCATATGCTAGAAGGATCAGAAAGATTCATGAATTGGGTCTGAACTTTCCTGTCTCTGTCCCTGGCTTCTTATTCCTGTCCCATTCTATGCACAATTGTCCTTCCGTTTCCCCCTTCTCTTGGACTTTGCCTCACCTGCTTGACACATACATATGTCATCATTTATTCTGAGCCTTGATATTGATAAATTCTTGTGTGTCTGTGGGAATACTATATTATTTTTTCACTTACACTGCATGCTTTACGTGAATCTGTTGCTATCCGGTCAGCTGAGTCGCATCTCCTCTTATGGGCTTGCCTTAAAGCCTAGCTTTTCTCATTAGCTCAGAGTTGGAACTGGCTGCCGGTGCTAAACTGGTACTTAAGCCAGCTCTGTAAATAAATAGGTGTACATACTCAGTTTCAAAAGGCTTAGCAGTTCAGCTATGGCTGGGTCTGTCTCTAGTCACTCTTAATGGTCACTTGTGCGGTGGATGTCTCTTCATACAAGATTTTTTCCTGGGGGAAAGGGATCTGGTTATTTAAACCTTATTGTTTGGTGGATTTTTCCAACCAAAATCACTTCTTTCAATCACAAAGTCAGCCACCAGAGCAGCAGTTAATACAGCATGATTTGCTAGGAAACCTCGGCATCCTGATCACTGGCATATTCATATGTGCTATCTCCCAAAGGCAAATTTCTCTAAACCACCATTTTATAGGGGCTGGCATGGCAATTTAACGTGTAGCTTTCCTGTAGGCATCATTATTGTCTTCTCTGGAGGTTTCCTTATGGCCTGCCTCCCCAGATGCCCTAACAGAGGGAAGATAATCTGAGGAGTCTGTAGGGATAGTCCAGTAATGCACTGGCCTTACATATATTTATGAAGGAGTGAAAGGAATTCAGAGTACCTTTGGTCTTACTTCCTATCGCTTAAAGGTAGCACTTGGACAGAGATCAAGTTGTTTCCCCATAAACAGAATTGGTCTGCTAATGGTTCCTTGTTATGTTTTTGCACACCTGCAATCATGTGATTATACCTAAAATGTGACCCAGGCCGTCACACAGATTCCTGGGGCTGTCCTTAGAGGACCTTGCCTTCCCTGCCCACAGCAGATGCCACTGGAGCTGCCCTTGCTGGGCTCTCAGCCACGTGCTCTGAGGAGGTGATGTTATGTACTCTCCCTTCCTCTGCCCCTCTTTTACAGGGGGAGCTGATAAGACCCGCAACCAGCAGAGCTCAGAACCTTTCAGCTTTCATCTGCTGGAGCCCTTGAGTCCCACCTGCCCTGGCGGGGCCTGCAGTGGGATGTGGGGATGAAGCAGGAAGGGAGTTGAATGCAGGTTGGCCATCCATGGAAGCTGCCTAACTCCTATGGCCCCTGCAGTATCAAAAAACCTGGGGCTACGCAGATAGGCAGTGCAAAACAGAGTGGCTTTATTAAATGTGCTTTTATTAGAGTAGCAGTGTCATCTGTGCTTTGGTGTGTTTTCTCAGGAATATCAGTTCTGCTGCATTTTTCAGATGGTCTTTCATGCCTAATAGTTTTTTCGATATGTCTGTGCATTTGAATGTTCCTTTTCCCCCACTGGTGGAATTTTGGAGCTTGAATTTGGCAGAGGACAATGTTTGACAATTGGATTCTTGATCAGAGTTGGTGCTTTACCAAACTGTCAGACATAACTAGCAAGGTGATATTAAATGGGAAGATCACAGCTGAGTGTCAGCAGTTCAAACTCCAATTCTGGGCTTAAAATCAGAAAAAAGGAGCCAGCGTCATTATAATAATATTATTCCCATGTTAGAAAACATTACAGAAGTACTCTGTATTCCGCCTCTGCTGACAACATTATTTTAGAGTGCTTTAAAGTAATTTTAGAATTAAAAACTTAATAACTGAGAACTGATGAAAATAAGCAATTAGTGTTTCAGAGATACTCTGAGACAAGATTAAAAAGTGATCAGTGACTGATATTGCTTGGTGTGACCTTCAGTGAGTTCGGCTGAAGGCTATTGAGTTAATGCAAATCTTGAACTTCAAAAAATTCCCCTGTTCTCATACCAAATGCATTAAAAATGTGGCTGGAGTTGGTGTTTAATGCGCCTGGAAGTCTAGAGAAGGCTCGGTAAAACTGAACTGCTGAACCTGATTTTGATCTCATTTGCAACAGTGTAAATAGACAACAACAGGAATGAGGTTAAAATCATGTTCATGACATTCCGTAGTCATAGCTGCTGCTTTTACCATGGCTGAGGTACAAAGGAGAAAATTGCTTTTCTTCTTTCAAATAACTTATGGCATTAGACTTGAGATTTATGAGGATGTCTCCATGTGGAACAACAGGCTCCATTCTATTTGCAAGGTGAATACTTTGCTGTGAAGATGAGGTGATGTTATGGAAAGGCTTGGATAGATAAAATTCTCTGCTTCTTTACAAGAACCTTGCAGTTCTCTTACTTTAGAGGCTAGCCTTGTATATATTTATATAGTTACTTTTTAAAATGTAAAAAATACTATTTAAAACTCCAATTAAAGAAAATAATCAGCTTCCCTAATACGTGCCAAGAGAATGTTCTGCCAGGTCAGAGTCTGTAGATGTCTTAGAGAAAAACAGAACTCTGGGATCGTCCCAAGTTTCAACAAGGGACTCAGGGAAACTCCTTGCACACAACCCAAGTCAACAGTATTCTTCAGTCTGTGATTCAAGGAGTCCTGGGAGTCTGTGGAATGAGAGGACCTTGTAAAGTGACCAGCAAAGGCACTCCTACTGTCAGTAGGTTTAATTCTGGTATACTTCTCTCCATGTAAATCCATAAATCAAAACAGGTGGGAAAACTGTGGAGCCTATGACATTGTTTTCCTGTCCTGCACAGTACATAGGAACAAGGAATGGGGAAAAAAGGCTGAGAGTCTGCCTCAGAGCAGCAAGGGGTTTGTCCAGATGAAAAAGGAGACTTCTCCCAGATGGACTCATCCTGAGAGCATCATTATCCATTAAATAGATCATGATCCTGCTCTTACTGTATTTGCTGCTTTGTAATGAAAATTACTGGTGACCATTCTAGGTTTTATTTAACCTTCTATTTTCATGCTTGCTCTGGAATATATTTTTTCTTTTCTGTTTCAGTTCTTTCCTTTCACTTAGTCCAAACGACCCACAAAAAGCCATGTCTTTGCATTAAACTTTTAGTTCTGTAAGACCTAACCAGTTTTGACTAAGAAGTGCTGAACAACTTATGTTCTGTCCTGTGAGAGAGAACAAGACTGCAAACATGAGAAATCCTTCCATAGCCACTACTCAAACACCTGCTTTGTTGGCACAATGCAAGTACTGATAAAACATTGTTCTCTCAAATAGCATTCCTAGTAGAGAAACCTGTTGGGTTTACTAAGAAGTCCAGAAAGAAAGCAGAGGTTTAACTCCTGCAAGCTGTCTAAGATGACTGGTCTTGACTGGCTTAGCCTGTGAACCCACTGGGGTAGGATTAGGTGCCTGTGACCAAAGTTAACTCCGTACAAGGGGACAGTGTAGCCATCCTGGTGCTGCAGGGCTGGGAGCATCCATGCAGCACCAGGGGATGGTTAAATCTCCCAGGTGAGTCTGCAGATGGGGCAACCCTTCAAGGTTTCTTTAAGAGTAACTGATTCCATTGTTTTCTGTTTTGGAGAAACTGAAATACTCGATATTAGAGAAATGTGGACTTCAGATTGTACTGTTTCCTGTATAAAACAAAAAGGGTCTCTGGCTAAGAAAATGTGATAATCTCATTGACCTAGTTTGTTTTGGAGGATGGTTATAAACACTTTGAAAATTAAACTGGGCAAACACATGGCCACAGGTTTTTTAATGGCAATGAAATCCAAATCTCTAGAAATAGTTGATATTTTGAACAGTCTTTAAAACACTGGATTCCTAATGGTTGATAATTTTGAGAAAGAGCTCTGGCTTCATGAATACCATGTTTCTTTTACTCCTTGAGGTGGTCACTGTCGGTCCCCAACTCCCCCTACATCCTCTCCTACCCCACCAGTTTAGATGAATCTGTGGTCTAGTTCAGTACTCTACCTCTCAGTGTCATGTAGAACAAACAGATTTGAAAGTAACCTGATTTTTCACTGGTTATGAAACTGGTTTTTTTTTTTTTTCCTCCTTCTGTTTTATTTCTTTTAATCTGGGGAAAATCTGAAGTGGACATTTGTGGATAAATTAGAATCTCTGTAAATAAACAAAGAATTAAAGAAGAATTAGATAGATTTATGCTCCTGGCCCCCAGAGTGGCACGGGTTAAGAAATCTGTCCCATTTACCAAAATGGGAGTAATTATATTTATCTGTCTTTTTGTATCTCCCTGGTATGTGTGGATGATAAATAATATGCCAGATGTAAATAACAGCATATCTGAAAAGCGAATTCAAGGCAGATAGAGAAATTCAAGTTCAGCTTTTAAGCAGAGGAACATAATGACATGAAGGAAAATTGAGAATAGTTCAAAAAGATAATGTGCTTTCTTTTTCCTCATAGGTCCTGTACAATTTGTTCAAGTCTTTCTGCCAGATGCGCACAATTAAGGTTATTGACATATTCGCTGGGATTGCTAACTTCTTTATAGTGGGGATCGGTGGAGTATTGATTGGAATCCTTTTGGGATTTGTAGCAGCCTTTACCACCCGTTTCACCCATAAAATCCGAGTGATTGAGCCACTCTTTGTCTTCCTGTACAGTTACTTGTCATACATAACAGCTGAAATGTTTCATCTCTCGGGCATCATGGCGTAAGTACCCCAAACTTCAGTAATCATAGCATCCAAGTAAGAATGCCAAAGGAAATTGGAGAGAGGATCAGATTTTGCAAACCTTGCCATGTGGCATTGTTCCACAGTGCATGGCAGAGTTGCTGGCTTGAGGATTTCCGGCCTCTTCCCTCCCGTTTCCACCCCGTTCTCTCAGCTTGCCACCACACCAGCTGTGTCACTAAAACTGCTCATGGCATCACATCATAAGCCATATCTTTGAAATGTTCCAAGTTAAAAATATTCACTTGTATTTTCAGTGGGCTTATTTTTAACCCAGGTCACTTTGGTGACCTGTGTCCTCATGTGACCCTTCAACTAGTCACAATGGCCTGGGTGAGGAGTGGCCCACGGTGATGTAGGGGCAGTGGTGGCAGGGAGGGAGTGGGAGTGGTAGCAGGGAGCTTCATGAGCTGTCTTCACTTTCGATGGCAATGTGTTGTGAAACTGTGTTTAAAAGTTACTCATGTAAGCAGCCAGTAAGTACCATTCAATTAAGACAATGTATATATCATTAAGGCATCCATACTGTGCTGGATCACAGGCACAGTAAAGATTGGGTGAATGTAAAATTTTCAGTCCTATGGTGATATAATCCTATAGTTTAGTACCTTGATACGTGTGCCTGTGTGTTACAATGTTCTCTGTATACACCATTATGTATAAAATAATATTTTTCTTCCCACTTCCAACAGATAGAAATATTTTCACTTCTGGTTTTCTACTCCTGGTCTTCAGTAAAAAAAGAGCACAGCCTTTCTCTTCATTCTGTTTATACTGTAACGACTTCAACATTAGAAAGAGCCTTTATGACATTTGATATGCCTAAATGTTTTGCTCTGGTTCCAAGTAATATTTTTAAAGCCAACTTTCTTTAATGACTTTGTATTGTTCTAGTGGCAAATATGAGTCATTCAGGCATTAGGAGCAGAGCTTTTTGTGTAAGCTCAGATGTTACTGCTGAGTATCACTAATACTCGATAATACCTCACCTGATTCTTATCTTTTAGGCAAGTGAAGATAGGTTTAATATCATAGTCATGCCAGTATAAAGTTTTCTGGGGCTGGGAAGCGATTTACAAGGAAACTTAGAGGTGATGATTTCAGTAGTATAAAAATAGGAAAATGCCCTGAAACAACAGGGGTTGGAACTTTAATGTAAGTAAAGAGCTAAAGATTGCCTGGGTTTCCTCCTCTGATATGAGCCTAAATAAAGCAACATATGCATCCACTTTGACCGAGTTCATAAATGCGCCATCTCTTTTCATAGCTTCTATTCATAGCATTTGTGTGGTTTCTAGTTTCCTCCACCTCTTAAGCCAAATGTCCTTGACATCCTATGATCAAATACTTAAAGGGTTTCTAAACCAAAAACGTGTGGCTAAACTGTACATGGAAAAAATTGTGGCAGTGTTTATGAAAATACTCTTTTGGACCTGCTGCATCCAGGACACAACGGGAAGGGCATGGTGGGTCTGCTGGAGGGTCGGTGGACCCACCACATGCCAGTGCCTGCCACCAGCACACCAGTGCTTCCCACAGCACTAACAACCTATTCATTTTCGTTTGTGCAGCGGCCCCCGAATGGGTGCAGAACAGAAGAGGAAACACAAAATATTTTCGTCCCCAAACAGCGTGATAGAAAATGAGTTATCTTTAAAATGTTCTGTCCATTTTTGACTCTAAGCATGCTTTATAGTAGCTGACAGAACTGTACAGCAGTAACATCCCGGCTGAGACGTGAGGGATCTCTGCTGCCGTGTGGGGTCTCAGCTGCTACAAGCCATAAAGCCTGTCCCCTCCCAGCAGTGCTGCTGAGAGCCTTGGAGCTCCTGCAATCTCTGCATCCCCTTGGAGTAAATCTACCCTGTTCTTTTCACATTTCGTTGGCCTTTGAACTGCAGAGAGTAATTTGCTCTGCGTCACAGTGCAAAAACACACACCAGTGGTGAGTTTCCTGTCGTTTTCTGCAGCGACTGACTCATGTAAGGATTGCTTGGGTCGGACTTAAAAGTCAGCCCTCCTTTGAGCATGTAGTTGGAGCAAATGACCTTGGAATGTCCCTTACGACCGAGATTGTTTATTTATTATTTGCTTCTGCGACCATTTACAGTTCAGCCTATGAGGAATAATTGCCTGGTCTCTCCTGATTCCCACTTCTTTCATAACCAGGTTTATAAGATACTCAGTGAGACCTTGTGGTTACATGCTGTACCATACTTGAGGGGAAGGACATGAGCAGGAACGTACAGTGTTACCAAATAAATAAGATACTTACACAAATTGACTCATTCCTGGGCATGTAGGAATTCACTGGCAGAGGAATAGAAGGGAATGAAAGGCACTTGTCCCTCTTCTGATAAGTTTGTGTACTCATTCTAAGGACAAACGATTCTTGAAATGTCCGTGTATAACCCCTGCACCAGGTTACTTGGCTGAAATACTGAAGGGTCTGAACCATGTCCCTGTGAGCTGCAGTGAGAAAATCTTCAGAAGGAGAGGAAAGAGTTTCTACTCTAACTAGAACTGGGCGTGAATGAGGATCACAAGCGTAAAACATACAGATGTGAATCGGAGCTTTATTCGCTTGCTTCCATTTCTAATTATAATGCTGCATTTTCTGCTTACTAATTTCTCGTAAAGGCTGTGAAGCAGCAGAACTTTTAATATAGGNTTTTTTTTTTTTTTTTGCAACAATGAATTAGCAGGCTGAAAGGAGCAAACATTGAAACTACTGTGAATTTAGTAGGTCAAGGAAACTTGAGGATTGAACCCAGTGGCCTAGTTTATTGCAGTCCTGACAGAAACTGTACTGTTTATACAGTGAGACTTTTATTCTTCAGAAGTACGGAATGTTGCAGGTTAATTGCAATGAAGTACTTTTCCCTTCCCCTTCTTGACCAAGGCAACTACTCAGGTCACAGAACTGGAAGCCAGAATTAATGTTCGTGGATGAGAAATGTGAAATAAAACACATCTAAGCTTTGGCTTTGATTATTGTGACAATAAAAATTTAGTTTGTGAAGAACTTATTATAATAATGTACATAAAATCTTGCATGAAGACATTGATTTGATATTAAATTCTAACACTATCACCCCACACAATTTTCAAATGAAAGAGACTTCAGCATTTTTTTCTAATGTAAAATAATACTCTAAAGAGATATCGGATTCAAAATGAACAGTGATTAGCTGTGGACTATTACTTACCTGAAGAGTAACAAATCATGTACAGCTCTATTTGTTATAGCATTGAACAACTCCTCAGTTGCTTGACACTGATTGAATGAATGCAAAATGTGACTGGAAATAAGAGTGTTGTCCCTTTAAATTCTAGTGGGTAAGCATGGTAGGTGTTTTAAGTTACAGCTTGCAAGGATTGTGATTAATCTGGTGACAGATTCTTATCAGACATCTATTTACAGTGTCTCCATTACCTCAGGTTCCAAAAACAAGCCATGTCCAGAGCATGCTTCCCCACTCCCCATGCTGCAGGGCTTTCCTAAATTACTATAATCATGAAAATGGTTTATTTTAAGAAGGCAATAAACAGTACTGCGTGTTTCGTTGTGCCTTTGATGCAGACCTGACAGTCCTAATGCTGCAGGGCACTAAGCTGCTGCTTTGGGACTCTGAAGTGACTGTGGGCCTAGAAGTGGCTGGTTTGCAGCCCATCCACTGCCTTCTTGCTGTTTTGCATTTTCTGCCCCTGCACGTGCCAGCTCCACTGAGTGTGCCATCGGCTGGGGCAGCCGGGCTGCATCAGACTTGTTACACTTGTGCAGATAAGCAGTGTACACACAGGAGAGGTGACACGACCCATGGCATAGCCTGAGATGTTTATAGGTGTGTCAGTGCAGCCTATGGCTTGTGAAGAGCTGGTTTGCCTCTGAGTATGAGACTTTTGGAGGGTCAAAGTGTTAAGTAGATTTGAGAAGATTTGCTCCTGTACTTTTGTGGTTGATCATCAGAACTATGTGCAGACTGAGGAACCTGGGAGTGTTTGACAGCTTCTGGGCTTGAGTGTATGTCCTGACCAAGTTGCTCCTTCTTGTCAGGACAAAATCCACGCATGGCCCAGGCCCTCTCCCACTTTCCTCCTCAGGCACATAAGTTTGTGGGATCTGTTGTAAGTCCCCAGTCTGGGCAACTGAAGATCGGAACAAGGAGGACAGCTGTGAAAAGCATCAGTTTGTCAGTACTGGCAAAAATTCAGGACCTCTGTTGTCCCAACCACATGCTCAAACTAGAAACCTTACCTTTACTGAGAGTATCAGGGAGAAAGCTTGCATGTTTATGAAATCCACATTTTATCTTCCACAGTGGATCCTGTGTAACCAGGATGAGCTCTGCTTCCCAGGCAGCATGATACCTGTGGACCCCAGAGGATCATTCTGTTCAGGACCGCGGTGAAATCAGCTGACAATGAGGAGAGGGCTGACAATTTTATCAGTCCTAAATATAGATAGGGGTCTGGAGCAGTCTTAGTGAGGCTTTCTTCCTTCTTAGACTTGAGTTTGCTTAGGGTTGGAGCTAGTCTTTGCATGGCAATGGACATATTATTCTGTGCTGCCTAGATCCGCTTCTCCAAGTGTAGGTGGACAAAAATGCAGGGTGAAGGCCAGGTTAGGTGCACTATTCTGCCTGTATTTGTAAGCCACTATCTGCCCCTTCAGACTGCATCTGTCCCCATATCACATCCTCTTCCTTGGGTTTTATTCACTCTGATGTACATTCAGGGCCTCTGCTGCTTGGGAGAGGTCAGCAGAGTTCACTGTGTCCTCTCCCAGTGTCCGCATGTCCTCCCAGGCTTGTCCCTCAGAAGTATTGTTGCTCGGCCACTTTGGGGATGTAGATGTGGCTCCATGTAAGAGCAGGAAACTTCTGGACAAAACGAACTTTAATTAATCAGGAGAAATGTGTTCAGAGTCTGGCAGTGACTACAACCTGAGCTGCTGCTACAGACTCCCTCTTGCAAAATGCTAAGAAAGTTCACTCTGTGAAGGTCCTTTTGGAGTTACTGCTGCTTCTGGGATTCCTCCTGCTTTGCAAAATTTTATTCAAATCCCCTATTTAGAAGAAAGAAGCCAGGCATATGTGTTCAGGATGTCAGTGAGGTTTTTCTGAGCCCTGTCCCAGTCTGCCTTTCCATTTACGTTCACATTCAGGGATGTTCGGTTCAGAGTGGTTCAGAGATGGGGCTCTTGGCTTAGAGGCAGGACATGCTCAGCAGAAGAATTTCTGCAGTGAGATCTCCACAGAACTTTGGAGATTTCAAGAGAAATTTTCAGAGATGCTGGCAAATCTGCCCTCCTCCTCCATTAGAGAGAGAAAGGTAGAGATTTCAGTGTGAAGAAATATCCCCTATGTTAGGAAATAATTATAAACTGAAAACCTGGTGTAACTGGAATAAATAACCATGAACAAGTTGGCTGTATTCAGAAAGACAATGTCAAGACATCTCTCCTTCTCTGTTTAGATTTAGTGTGCATGGTTTGACTGAGAACCCATACACGGATATGTATAGTGTTTTCAACTGTGCAATCAGAGCAGATGTTGTTGCCCTAGACAGCAGAACCAGGAACGATGGCTGTTTCACAATGTGTCTTGCCTTAGTTGTCCACCCTGATAATTACTTGTCAACTCAGACTGTGCTTCCCTGCACTGAGACACCACCTTGAGGTTATCCTCCAGCCAGCTCTGCTAATTGCCCTTAAACTTGCAAATGTGTAGCTGAGCGGTCCTCAGCCATCCCTGTACCCTGAGCAGCCATACTGAGCAAGTGATGTACAGCCAGTAATGTCATTCTTTGCTTTTCCTGAGGATTAACAAACTCTGTTTGACTAACGCAGAAAATGGACTTGTAGACATATCTACAGTAAGCCCTTTCTTTTCTCTCATGTATCAGCTGAGATGCCCATTTCATTCATTTGTAGATGCTTTAAATGTGCAGCAGCACCAGTGAGATTTCTGGTGGTGTTTTTCTCCTATTCTGCCCTATGTGCAGGCAGAGCAGGCCTAAACTGGTGAGGGGTGACAAATTGTCTGTAGCCTTGCTGCTTACTTTGCTTGGAAAGAGGAGCTGGCTACTGTCACTGCCATTGAGGTGGGACACCTGCTGGTAGGGAAGGAGGGAAGTCCTGCCCTGCCCCAGGGTATGCAATTTCCACCCTGTCTGATGTCCCTCAGCAGCAGAAGATGCAGCAACTCCTGTTTGCCAAGGCTGTCCCTGTCTCTCCTCATCTCTGCCTCTTTCAAAGCAGAGTTGGAGTGACCCCTGCCCAGATCATGTGCATTTAGTATGTGAAAAAACTCTCCATACACTGATGTCTTCTCAGAAAACTTCTCATTGCAGAAAAAAAAAATTGTGCCCAAAATTGTAGGTTCACCAAGCCTGTAAATTTGAGATTGGTTATGGAATAAGTTATGCTTTGCATTTTAAAGAGAACTATGGAAAATGAATAATGTTATGTAGATATGAGAGAGGTTAAAAAAAAAAATAAAGCCAGTGAAATAGGGGAAATGTTTGCCTTTCAGGATTACAGCTTGTGCCATGACCATGAATAAATACGTGGAGGAAAATGTTTCTCAGAAATCCTACACAACAATAAAATATTTCATGAAGATGCTGAGCAGTGTCAGTGAGACTTTAATCTTCATCTTCATGGGTGTGTCTACAGTTGGGAAGAACCATGAGTGGAACTGGGCCTTTGTCAGCTTCACCCTCCTCTTCTGTTTAATCTGGAGGGCACTGGGTAAGCAAGTCTCAGACTGTGGGTCAGTATTCTTTGCAAGTGAAATGTTTCACCTCTTGTCAAGTAGAAAATGCCAAAACTTAGACAGAGACCCATCGGTTTGTAGAATGGTTTTTGTATTAGTAACAAGCTCTATATTGCAGGGTCAGCTTTCACCTTTCCCCAAAATGGAACCTAAAAATCAGTTTTGCCCTGATCCTGCCCATCTAAAGTGAGAGGCGGTCTGCTTGTTAATCACAATACATGTATTTAAGTAAACATTTATTTACAAATAAGCAAATTTTGGTGGAAAGAATTAGCAGTCATGCAGCAATTTAAAAGGTTTTGGGTTTTTTTGTGGTGGTTTTCTTGTGGGTTTTTGTGGGGGTTGCTTTGTTTTGTATTGTTTTGTTTTGGGGTTTTTTTTTTGCTTTGTTTTTGGTTTTGTTTTGTTTTTAATTCACGTTTACTAGCTTTGGGATTTTCCCAGTCATTGACGTAAATAGTATCAAACCAAGAAATGCTGTAATTGAAGTGTTCAGATATATATCTTGTAAAGAAAAATCTCCTCTAAGAAACTGTTTGATCCCTCCTGAATTTACAGAACTAGCTCTTTTTTTTCCCCCTAGAGAGCCTGCAGGGCAGGCTGGTAGGTCTTAAACCTGCTCCTCTCCCCAACTTCATCTGTAATGATTCAGTCCCTCCATGTACAGAGGTGGGTCATGCTCTGATCTGCAACCCTGCGTCCAGCTCCCAAGTCTCCTTACAGAGCAGAAATCTGGACTATTTTTCTACTGCACCTGCAACCCCACAATTAATATTTTATGCTGAAAAGCAGCCAAACAACCTGATTGCCACCCAGCTCTTGCCCCCCGTGCTTGCTCCCTTCACCTGCCTGCCCTGGAGTCTTCTCCCCCCATCCCCAGTCCTGCATCATTCCTGTCTGTGTTAGTAACATTGAGTGAATAGGAGTTTGCAGGATTCAAAGCACGGATTGATGGAGGGGACAAGCCAGTTTTGAAAATCGCCTCAAATCCTATTAAAAGGCAATTAGGAGTCTTGGTCTATACTGACACAGAGAATTATTGCTGTTCTAGAGGTGCAGTCTAGCAGATAGCTGTCTTGTGGAGATCTATTAGCTGCTTCAGGTTCTAAATCCAGCTGACCTGAGGTGTTTAGCTCACTAAATATGTTTAAGATGATGTCCCTTAGGCTGTTTAATTTAGTATAATGGTATTTTCAGGTTGCTAAGTAATGTTTCATTTCTTCAATAATATATATTGAAGAAGCAAATAAAAGGTAAGAAGCAAATAGAAGTGTTTTTAAACAAATATTAGCATCGTGGGCTAGTTCTGTGTAATTTAAGTTCCCTTTTTTTTCCCCTCCTCTTAATACTTCTGTTTTTTTCCCTCAGGTGTTTTTGTTCTGACTCAGATCATTAATGTATTCCGGACAATACCTCTCACTTTTAAGGACCAATTTATTATCGCCTATGGAGGTCTCAGAGGAGCAATTTGTTTTTCGCTTGTATTTCTGCTTCCTCCTGCTGTGTTTCCCAGGAAGAAATTGTTCATCACTGCTGTTATCGTGGTGATATTCTTTACTGTTTTCATTCAGGTAGTACCTTTCTTCTCCTGGACTTCTTCTTTCTCAGACAGGTTGTAAATAAGCCACGGGTAGAAAAACAAATGTTCTAACTTACTGTAAGGAACATACTAGGAGGTGCTTGCCATTGTCATAGTCGAAAAAAATGCTATGCATACCACAGACAGGTAGCAAAAGTATGCCAGATATTAAGTACTTACGCTAACATATAAGTAGTATTAAGTATTTAAGACTAGTGAGGTCGGAGTAGAGATAAAAGATAATCTGGGTACAGCTCCAGCACTAATTCTCTTTTTTTAAATGTTTAAATTTGTGTGTTTACTCAGAAGTTCAGTGTTGGATATAGTGCACAGTGAGCAGGGAAAAGCATTGAGGGTCCAGACAGGTGGAGTCTGGGTGTTAGGAAGTGATGCTGCAAACCAGCTGGACATCCCTGAAAAAGCACCAGGTGTGTGGAAGGACACGAAGAACTTGTTCTTGGTGACCACCTGGCCATGGAGGCCTGGTCAAGGGTGACCAAGAGACTGAAACCTGCAAAATGTAGAGGAGGCCAAGTCTGTCAAATAAACACATCAGACTAGTCATTATCCAGAGCAGTGAGAGAGGCCTGAGTGGCTATTAATGAAATTTCAGACCTATGGGAAAAAATGTGGAATTTTGTTACTCTGCCTTTTACATGGAAAAAGCTGCTGTGGGAAGCAAGTGTCTGTGCTCATGCTTGGGAAAAGGGGCAAGGTGGAGGTCAGTGAGTTGACTTTAGTTGTGAAAACTCATTTTGAAGGACAGAATAATTTAAAATACGGAGATAAATGGAATATGCTATGAGATGCAACATGATTTATCAAAGAAAAACCTGGTATCATTCTTTCATAAGGCAATTTATTTTCTAGAGTAATCTCATTTAACTGGACTATTGTAAAACCTTTGGGGAGGGTGCTACAGAGGAGACTGTTGGTGTAACTACTCATTAAACTGAGGTTTAGATTGACATTGGGATGACTGTAAAATGAATGAGGAAGGAACTGACAGTTTTTCCTTTAAATGGAAATAGAAGCAGATTGTCCTTTGGGTCAGGAAGGATCTCTGGGGGTCTCTAGTCCAACCCTGTGCTCAAAGCAAGGCCACCTTTAAATTAGATTATGTTACTCAGGGCCATGTCAAGCTGAGTTCTGAATATCTTGATGGATGGAGATACCCCAGCCTCTCTGGGCACCTGCTCAATTGTTCAACCACCTTGGCCAGATGATAGCCTGACGAGATATTATTAAAGGAATTCCTCAAGGATAAGTTAATACTCTTGTTAATTGACCATGGCACATAAAGGTAGGAGTTTTTGTTGCTGATGTTTCTTGATGACAGATTTTGAAAAGTGTTCTCAGGGTGACAGTGAGATAGAGTATCCTGTAGAAAGAACTGAGGGCCAGTATGAAAGGAGTAGAATGAAATTGAACAGTAATACGTGCAAACGTGTTCTTGCTAGGACTTTCCTACTAGGAATTTCTCTTGTGAAATGGGAACCTTGCATTTGGAAAAAAATAGGAAGGGAAAAAGATGCAGGTGCAGTAGTTGGTAATGGGGTAGATTTAAGTCAACAATGCAGTGGGGACAGAAGAAAGGCAAATCTGATCTTAGGGCATACTGGGACAGGTATTTCTATTAGAGCATAGTGGCACGTTCTGGAGTGATCACGGGACTGGCAAACCTGTCATGTGAAAGGAGACCAGGATGCCTTGGCCTTAGCAAGATGAAGGAGAAGAGGGACTATAATTACTGTTTATATGAGGGAGTGAACACTGTTTAAACTAGAAAGACAAATGTTGGCACAAGAACAAAGTGGTACACAGTGACCATGATGCAATTAAGAAGCAGCTTTCTAATTACCAGAACAATAAGGTTCAAGATGAGTGTTCCATTATGAGCAATGGGGCAAAGAAACCTAACTACTTTTAAGATAAAGCTTGATTCATTTACGAAAAGAAATGTGACCAGGTTGTCTGGGATAGTAGGGACTGATCTCAACACCACAGGAGGTTCATTCCTCTCCCTTGCACCAGTGTGTCTATACAAGTAAACATGTTATCTTAATTCTTCCACAAATACTTGTTCAAAACCATTAGATCATTCAGGGATAGCCAAAACTTTTTGTTCTTTCTCTGAGAATGGTCAGGCAAGGACACATATTTACAAAAATGTCTCATGATCTTAAATATCAATAATAGTACTGTTTACGTATCTTTGAATACCTATTTTGGAAGTAATCACTAAAAAAGAGGACTTTACGTGTTCATTTTGAAATTATACGGAATCAGTTTATTAATTCATGTTTTTCTAGCACATAACAAAACTGAAAAAAAAAAAGTTTAAAATTACTGTGGATGTGATAGGTGATGGATTCCTGATAGGTTCTGTTAGGTTGACCCTCTCGGACCTCTCACTTCTAGGGTGCCCCTTTCTTCCTTCTGTTGCATTAGTGGAGTCTGAGCTGACAAGGGCTTCATAGCTAAGTGCAAAACCTGCTAATCGAAAGAGTGAATTCACTTGTATAATTATTGCGTTCTTTTTGTCTTCACAGGGAATAACAATTCGCCCACTAGTGGAATTTCTTGATGTCAAAAGGTCAAATAAAAAGCAGCCTGCTGTCAGCGAAGAGATTTATAACAGGGTACGTTGCAGCCTCAGTATCGTAGGTGAAACCCTTGCCTAGATGGAATTCCTAGTCCTGTTCGGAAAGACAAATATTCATCATACAGTATTATGGAGAGGTTGTACTAGATTTCTTTTTGATAGCTGTTATAAGCACAATAATTGTAAAGCTTATATTTAGCTTCTGGCAATTACCAAAATTATTGTTACGTATCATTATTTTGGAATCTCTCACTTTCTTAATTGTTCAGATCTTGAAGTAAATGAACTTTCTGTAGTTTATTTCACACATGAGATACATGTTATTTTATAATTTGGCTGCATCGGGAAATCTTTGGCTTTATTTAATTACGTTATACTGCATTTGAGTTAATCTAATTAAACAAATGCAAACTTCCCTTAAACACACTCTAAAACTTACCTAACTCTTACATCATCAGCCTTTTTATGGATGTGTGTTTGGTACATGTGTGTCTCCAATTGTTGCAGATTATTAGCCATGCATCTTCTTGAATGTATTTCTCCTGGCAGCATAGCTGAGGCAAGTGGCTTGAAATTTCAAAAGTGAGGAACAGTAAGGCCCACATTCAGGAAAGAAGCCAATCTAGGCTTCTAAAAAGTCTGTCCTTTTAGAGCTTATCCTTTGGAAGCATCTACCAGGGTTTTTCCCTTAGACTGAGAGACCCCTACTATGGTTCTTGAATTAAAAGCAAACGTGCTCTCTGTGTTCAAGTGAGACCTTAGCTGAACCTATTCAGTTTTTCATAATTCATAATAGACTCAGGAACAATGTGTTTCTAATATTGGGTGAACAGGATGCTTTAAAATGAGGCTAGACCACAAATTTCTAAAATAGGAGCTCAGGACCTAATGCTGGCTCTCAGTTCTGTCTGTGCATCCTGAAGGGCTGATGCTGATGGGGGGAGCTTCTGTCCACTGAGATTCTCTTCTCCACAAAGTCATACTTGCCTCACTGTCAGGCCTGGGGAAGTTCCAGGCATATCAGTGAGTGGTTATGGAATTTCAAATAAGTGAAAAGATGGGAAAAACCTTTAGTTTCAGGCAGGAGCTGAGCAAGATTGACATTGAGGAAATTAGCAACTGACTTCTGTCCTTTTGGGGCTGTGAGCTAAGGAAGATCCAGGGGGAAGGAAACAGATTCTGTCTTTGAGCTTGGTTTGGACTGCATTTGGTAAAACTGGAGCATTGTCCTGAGTTGTGACTAGATGTTTCTGTTTCAAAATAAGTTGGAAACTAATAAGGTCTAAGGACAAGCCAAGTGATGTCTCTAAGTTTATGTAATGAACCAATGTTTTCCTTTAGTTCTTTGACCACGTGAAGACTGGAATTGAAGATGTCTGTGGACACTGGGGTCACAACTTTTGGAGAGATAAGTAAGAGTGGCATTTGAAACTCTTTGTTATACAGGAGAGGCTGAAGTGGCTCAGCAGCAACAAACAAAGGCTGTTGGGCATCATATTTCATTTTCAGTATTTATTCTTGAAAGCGGATGGTTGTTTTTAGAACATGTGGGTTTCAAAGGGAAAGTAGCAAAACAATGTCTTTTACTAAACCACAAGCAAGTAGAACAGAATCTCCAGCTGGGAAGAAAGGCAGCCTTCTGGTCCCAGGGTGAAGTGTGGTACCTTCTGAGGGTGCATGTTTCTGACTGTTGCCAAGCATTTCCTGTTTGTCTGCTGAGCCTTTCATCCTTCCCAGCTGTCTTCCTGCAAATTGTATTTCTTAGGGGAGTTAAGTGATGGGTTAGTTTCCTATTTTTCGGCAAACATACAAAAGCTATTGGATTTCCTCTAGAAAGATCAAGGCAGCAGCTGGCATGAGATACATGAGAGATCCTAATGGCAGGCAGCTCCACAGTTTTTGATGGTATTACTTAAGACTTAGTATCAGTTAAGAAGATTACCCCTGGCAATACCTGAATAATTCATATTTTTACTTTTATCTGCTGAATCATCATCCTCATTAGGTTGGATCTAATTCCTTTGACACCCAAATTCTTTAGACCCAAAGCATGGGCACTGCTCACCACCCTCTAGTCACTGCTCCAAGAAGAATTTAAATGTTTTATATAAAGAGAGAATAGCACCAGCAGGAATGGCTGAAGAGAGCCCTCTCCAAATGGCTTGGGGGCAACACAGTGAAGACGCTTTCCTGACAGATGCGTGACATGGGTACAACTTTTCTTTACTCAGCCTGGTTCTCCTCCAGTCTGTGTGAGATCTTTGAAGAAAAGATTACAGAGCAAAGGAGAGTCCCACCTCTTCATGACCTTCACACCCAAATTCAAGAATGATTTCAGAATGTCTGGAGGGCAAAATATTTTCTGACAAACAAAATCAACACCAGCTGCAATCAATATTTTTTCACTAAACATCCAAGAGGGTCCAGTTGCTTTAGAGAAAGGAAGAACTTCCAAAGTTTTACAAAAGCAGGCTAAAATTTCAAAGAAAAAGCAGTTGATACAAATTTTGGCCTTTTATTTGTTATTACAGTAAATATTTAATGTTCTCTTAGTCGTGATGAAAACAGAGAATTAAAAATAATATTTTCTAATAACATAGAATACCTAAAAGTTTAAAGTTGCTTCTAGAGAGACTGTCCATTAACATATTAACCAAAACACAGGTTAAGACTATCTGAAGCAAAGTTGAAATTGACCCTTTCTTAGGTTACTCAGCATTCGGTTGTTAACATGAACAGACATATTCCCAGAGAATAAAGTCCTTTAAAATTTCATTAACTACGATATATTGGCTTTCCTTAACTACGCACAGTAAAAATTAACCGGTTGGGCTGGTTTGTCTCATGTACAGGTTTAAAAAGTTCGACAATAAATACCTGCGAAGACTTCTAATCCGTGAGAACCAGCCCAAATCCAGCATTGTTTCTTTGTACAAGAAGCTAGAAATCAAGCATGCCATTGAGATGGCAGAGAGTGGAATGATAAGCAAGGTCCCATCATCGGTGTCTCTCAGGTAAGCAAGCGATGCC
The DNA here is from genome assembly GCA_013398855.1 of Mohoua ochrocephala. Classification (NCBI taxonomy): domain Eukaryota; kingdom Metazoa; phylum Chordata; class Aves; order Passeriformes; family Acanthizidae; genus Mohoua; species Mohoua ochrocephala. The sequence continues at coordinate 17,357 of VZTA01007276.1, read as the reverse complement.
AGCGTGGCCAAGTGTCCCAGCTGGGTGGCGTAATTTATTTCACAGCCCGGGCTGTGGGCGGGATAATCACTTTGACTTCGGATACTTTGTGTCCTCATGTCACCAGAACAGTGAGAGGATGTGAAACAAGAGCCTTTTGCCTGTAGCTTCACATGACGCGCTGTGTTCTTCCGGGCTGTGTAGTTTTACTGGGACAGCTGCTCACTGGAACATTGATCTGTCGTGCAGAGCGGAGGTGGACTTGAACATGTGCCTGCCTGTCTGCTGAGAATAGCTACAGGGGAAGCCTGAGGGGCATTTTGAATAGCACCTAAATACAATGCACAAATTATTGTAATTTATATCCCATTTTGTGTCTTACCACTGCCTCACATGAAATCAAGATTTCATTTTTACATGTTACATTTTCATCTATTACTTGGTTGTTTTGAAATGTTGTTTCCACCTCTAAGAAAGGAAATAATTCAAATGTCATTCCTGACCATAAAAATAAAAACATTCTTGTCTCCCTCCCTCCCTCTCTCTCTCTCTCCCCTACTTTCCTTTTTTTTTCATTCTGCCGCAGTGACTATCATGAAGGAAAGATAAAGCCCCTTTCTCCCACTGAAATGGAAAACATGCGAGAAATATTAACAAAGAATCTCTACCAAATACGACATCGAGTAAGGATGAACTTTTGCCTGCTTAAATATCCTACTGCTCTTTGAATACACTGATTATCTTCCTAACGCATCTTTGAGCTAGTACATCTGCTCTATCATGTAATAAAAATAATGCTCTTACTTACTTCCGTTGCCTTGAACCCATATTCTGTCATATGTACAGTAACATAGTCACATTCCTTTGTATAAATACTTACTTGATCTTATACTATTGATAAGGCTTAATGTTTTTGTCTTATTATCGCCAATATACCTACAGTATTAAAGTAGGATCACAGGTGCCAATTCAGCCCAACATTGTCTGCTTGTATCAGTATATTGGTCACTTCATGATATGGGATTAGATTTCCTATTTGCCTCCAGTTGTAAAGTTGTTTGTATTAAGAGCAGAGATGATGAGCTGGAAAAATAGCGAAATAAAAGCAAAAGGACATTTCACATTTATCCTCCTGTGGCTAAGTAGTTTGAATGCCTGAGCCCTTGGAAAACATTCAAAAATTGAGCAAGCTTCAGCTTGCTGGAGGTAAAAATTACTTCCCTCTAGGGGACTCATCACTTTTAAATACGCGTCCTCTACTGACATACTGACCAAGCTACTACAGGGTGGGGGTAAACATGGTATTAAGCCAGCTTCTTCCATTTTCTCTTTCATTATAAATATCAGCAGGTTAAAAAAAAAATGAAACAAAACCAACAAAAGAAACAAATGGTTGTGAAGGAGATGAATAAAAATATTCTCAGCATAATTATTTTTCTTGTTCTTAATCATCTGCAGTACGATCTTGCTCACAAGGATTTACGATGCCTATTAAAGCAAAAAGCCTGTTTTCCCCTGTTCATATAGTCTGACACATTTGACATCATGCTTTCCAGGCTGTGATCACTGCTTTTATATTTCAGACAATGTCCTACAACCGACATAGCCTGGCTGCAGATGCAAACGAAAAGCAGGCCAAAGAAATTCTGATCCGTCGCCGGCACAGCCTTAGGGAGAGCCTGAGGAAAACAAACAGCCTGTCAAGGGAAAGACCGGTACTTGCATTTTGTGGTGTTTTTTGGGGTTTTTTTTGCCTTTTTTTTTTTTTTTTTTTAAATTTTAATTTTGATTGAAAGCAGCTCTTTGTAGCTAATTGTCATGCAGAAAAAACAATCTTCTGACATGCAGGAAAAAATCCTGAATTCGGAAGACAACTGCACATATAATGTCACACTTACACCTTGAGTTGCACACAAGCCCCTTAATTTGTGTTGGCACCTTCAGCAAAGCTTCAGTCTTGTAGAATGCGATGTGGGAGTGGGATCTGCCGCCATAATTTTACCTCAGAGAAGCTGAACAGGCTCTGTACACAATGTGGGGATGATCAGTATTCTCTATCAGTATTTTGATGAAGTGTGGATGAATGAGGTTAAAAATGACTTTGACATAGAAAAGCTACTTACAATATGCTCCAAAATATGGGAGAGGACTTTTGACGACATCGGTCAGAGCCAGCTCTTCACCTGAAAAATGTTGTATGCTCTTTAGCATTCATAAAATGTAGTCAGGCCTTCAGATTTTGACACTGGTTGGGAAAATGCCTTCCACTTACAAGGATTGCTGCAGCATGATAATATTTGGCTCTCTGAGGCAATCCTGCAATTGTAAACTTCCAACCATATTGGAATGGAACACATTAATTAAGCAGGGAAACTGATCCTCCGAACCATATCAAGTATCAAGGAAATTAGCCATCCTATGAATCTGTATTTTCATGTTACAGGAATACTTAGTGACCATTGTCTTCATTGATACAGTTGTCCTTCAGCAGCTGAGGCTGGAACAGTGGCTCCAAAAGGGCTGTGTCTCATAGGTGATCATTACCAGAGCTACTGTGGTGTTAATTGAGATGATAAGACTGTTCCTGAATGATTTTTCTCCCTCTCAAACACAGTGACATATGTTATCTTTTTCATTCAATTAAATTATTTACTGTGTGGAATAGTGAGGAGACTCAGCAGGACTTTCAGGGCAGGGAGAGAAAAAGGATGTCTAATAACTTTTTAAAACACACAGGGTATACTTTTAAGAATAATTATCCTTGGATAAATCCTCCACAGAGAGAAGAGGAGAAAGAGGAAAGAATAAAACTACAGAGAGAAAAAAATCTCTAAGGGAAAAAAAATTTCCTTTCAGGTTCCCTTTGGGTCTGCCACAAGGAATGGTATGAGCAGAGGAGAGCTGGTAGACTGTAAAAATTTTAAAAATCTTTGTAGCAAATGTAAGAAAGGATGTCCTTGAGGAACTTTTGAGTTTTAAAAAAAAGAAACTTGTCCTGGAAAGTACCTCTCATGTTCCAGGAAGTATGAAGTGTGGTCTGCTCCCAGAGCCTTTAAAGCTTAGTCTGGGGAAAACAAGGATTTTATGCCCTGAACTGGTAAATGATCATGCTGGTGCCTAACTTCCTCATCAACTTCAGTGTGACTAGTCAACTGTATAAAGTCATTTATATGTATAATGCACTCGCAGGATCAGAATACAGATTAGTTCTTGAGCCCAACCTTCAGTCTCAACCAAACTTTTGCAGCTGACTAATAAAAAGTTTCAAACAAGTTTTGTACATGGAACTGCATGAAGTGCCATGCTTGCAGCGTTTGCCTTCCTTAGGGAAACCTGTGCAGGGAAGGCTGAGGTTAGAGACCATACATTTATTAACTCTGATCTCAGAGGGCATATCACTAGGCTTTCATTTGATTACACTGCTTGAGATTATTCAGTCTTTACCTTAGTCAGCACAGATTCCAGCCAGCAATCAGCACTGAGTATGTAGTAAAAGATCACATATTAGCTAATCCCAAACTACTCTCCAGCCCTTTAGCTACATAAATGTGTTCAAGCCTCAGTTGTGCATCTTAACATACATTATGCAGGTACTCTAGTCTGCAGTGACTTAAAATGCTTTGTTTTCTTTTGCATGCAGGCTGCAGCAAATACGAAAAGATTCCTTTCACTTCCTAAAAACACTAAACTCCCTGAGAAACTACGAGTGCGAAATAAAACATCTTCCAGAGGTAATGAAATCTTTCTGCTTTTCTCTTACTGTGCTGCAGGAATTTTGCTTACATAGAAGGAAAGTTTTTCCAGGGATGATGTAGAGAACTTATCATATTAGAGCATTTAAAGCAGTGGGTCCTAAAGCAGAAATTTGAGTGTAGAGAAATGCCCTGGACAGCAGGGTTTTGTGGGGCTTTCTCACTTCCTATTCCATACTGGCATAGCCCTCCCAGCACATCTCCTCATGTCAGCAAGCAGCAGCCTGCAACACTTTTGCACAAGGAACACTGCCATGTCTCATTCTCCTCATCTTTATTCCATAATGCCCAGATATCCCTCCTGGATTATGAGCCTATTTGGTTCTTTTCTCTCTGGCATCAGGGGAGAGAACCAAACCAGAGAGGGCAATGAAGACATTTGGTCCAGTTTATTGTTGTCATGAAGAACACAAAATGCTGTGGTTTGCAACCAGATTGTTATTTTTTTTTCCCCTGCCTAAACTCACAAATGTTTTATATTGGAGTTCTGGAATTCTAACAAAAAAAAATTTAAAAAATCTGTAAGAGCACAACTATTTGATGTGAAAACGTTACCCAATTCTATAAATTACTTTTGATTGTTACTGGTTTCATTACCATGCTTATCCCATACTGGAGAGCATTTTCTTTCATGACAAGCTGTCATCAAGATCTCTTGCTGGGAAGAAGGAATACCTGCAAAGTTGCTAAAATTTCCTGATCTCCACCCCAATTAGTTTTCCACTATTCCCAATTAATTTAACAATAGACTGTGGTTTTGTCTGCTACTAATTATATCTTGGCTCTCCTGAGTGCAGGATGCCTTTTATTCTGTAGTTAGTCCGCAGAGGTCACCTACTGTCACCTAGAATTAAAGAGAAAATATGCCTCCAGATTATTCAATTGTCAAAAAATATATCATTTGACATATTTAGAAGGGAAAAAGCCTGAAAACACAGTCTGATGAAGACCTTCCTTGAAATATAATTATCTGGGTGAATGGACAATTACATGGTGATATATTTTGTTGACCCCTTCCTCAAGTTTTTAAAAGAAATAACATGAAGGCTACTAAACTAAGTTGTTCTTATGACAGTTGCACAATACATGGTTGTTTACTTTGATATATTTAAAACAGCATATCTGATTGAAGTCTAACAACAAACCTGAGGCATTCATAAACTCTTGTTAAAATTATTATCAAATGACTCAAGTGTGCAAGTTTTGATGAAGATGTTAGTTCATTTTAAAGAAGTCTGCTGGGGAAAATTATATGGACGTGTGCACATCCAGGCAATCTCCATCTCGGTTTACCTGGCAGTCATCATTTAGGAGCATTCCCTAAACAATTATGCCAGCTTTCCCTAGAGCATATTCTACCCTGCTGTGAGTGGGAGGAAGAGTCTGCAGCACTTGCCACTTATGAGATTTGCCCTGTTGATTCTGTTTCATGTCTGACATGCAGGCTTATTAAGGATGGGATATTTCCACCCATCTGTACTTGACCTTGAGAGATCCTTTGCCTGGTAGAGTATTGGTGCTCCTTTTCCAAAGTCAAGTTTCGAGAGCCCCTGTACATGTTGTGCTCTGGAAATGCCTCTCAGGTTAGATTTCATGAGATGTGAGGGCGAGAAATCTAATTTTGGTATCCTGCTTGGATGTGAGCAGGGACTAGACCCCAAGCTCAAAGAGAGACAGATTTTTTTGTCCAGAGAACTAGGAAATTTCCCAGAACTGGGGAAATGTCACCTCATCAAGGGGCACTTGGCAATCAAGGAGCAGTTGAGTGAGGCCTTCCTAAAAATCGCACTTTTGAGGGGAGGGATGTTTTAAAGTCAAATCTATCATCTATTTTTGCAGAGTTAAGAGGCTGTTACTGGGCGTAATCAGAAAGCACTGAATATAGAAAACATGGGGAAACTTTATTCTGTGGCTGCAGGGGCTCAGTGTGCTGTGACTCAGACATTCTTGAAACAGTTATATTCTGCACCTAAAATTATACTTTTGTTTTCAATTAACAGTGGGTGACAGCAGTGACTCTGAGTTGGATGCTGCTACCACAGTGCTCAATCTAAGACCCAGAGCAGGGAAAATCTTGAGAGACCAGAGACTGAGACAACAGAGGCCACTCCCTGAGTTTAGGGTGGAGTGGAAGAACGAAGTTGACGGGAGCCAGGATGGACGAGGAGAGCAGCAGGACCCAAGCACCGTGCCTCAGCCGTCCATTGGGTTCAGGCAGCCACTGCTGACACGACCAAGATTTGGCACTTTGAGCAGGGAAGATTTGACTGCAGACCATGGGTCAGCCAGACCTATGCCACCACCACGGTTAGTTAGGCAGGCATCGCAAGGGGAGAGGCAGAGAAATAAGCCTGAGAACCAGCCCTACTGAACATAGCCAAAGAAGAACTATTGATAATAAACCATGGACATACTGAATTAGGATTCTAAACTATCTCATCAGACTATGGGATCCATTAAAGTAACAAAACAAGCCTCAGTCTGGGTCTAACCACTTCCATTTGAGTTAAGTCAACTCCATTAACTAAGTGAAAAGAATACTGGAGCAATTGCAAAGTTAAAGACATAAAAAAAAAAAAAAATCTCTTTTATAAATAACTTATGGCAATGCTTTAATTTAATTACATTATTTCCATTGTTAAGATAGTATGGAAATGTGCCTTATCACATCATCTCTTGTGGAACCAAGTCATGAAGGTTCAATACCCTGTTTTCCATTGAAATCATTGTTGAAAGTCCAGTGATGAATGGATTCTTAAAAAAACCCCCAAACTTGTGTATCATTTCAGATTTTATTTATAATCAATAATACTTGTTTTAACCAGAGCTTTAATATGAATAACACTGAAATTTGCACAATGCACCTATCATATAGACTTCTAAAGAAGAATAAATATATTCCTGAAGCCTAGCTTGTTCGAAGACCTCTGATGCAGAAAAAGAGGAATAAGAGAAGAAACAAGCTGTAGGGGCAGAATTGCAAATACGGCTTATAAAAAGGACTTGCAACAGAGACAAGACCTGAACAGCTTGAATTTTTACTTTCTGAATTTTTGGCAATATGTTACCTTTGAAAGGTACTAAGGATCACCAAAGAAAAACTGAATTACCTTGGCTTTCGCTTACGTCAGCAAGAACTGAGAGCACTTAGCAGGACACCAGAAGGCCTAAAAAGAGAAAACTTCAAGTGGATAAATAATGTTCTGAATCAAAAATTGCTTTTTTGCACCTTAGTTACTTGGTTGCAATGTAATGCAAACACAGCGGTAGAGTAGTTGCAGAGCACTGCACGTAGACAAAGCGAGCAGTCTCCTGTTTGAGTCAGGGACCACTGAGACTCAAGAAAGCTCATTCACTCATGCTTGTGACCCTGGTTAATTTGTTTTACTTTTTGTTTCCTCATCTGTAAAAAGGGGAAAGATAATCTTTTCTTTGCCTGAGCTATGCACTCCAAGGAACAAAAATGTTCCATCTAATTTGTTTTTACAGAAAAATAGCACAGTGGGGCCCTGGAATCAGTTGAAGTCACTGTGCACCTTAATAACATGGACTTCTTGATGCTAGTGTCAATGGCTGCCATTTGAGGGCATATGGGAAGGGAGGGTGCATTAAAATAAATGATACTCAACTGTAGCTCTCAGGAATTTGCACTTTCTGTCCCACTTAATCTAAGTACTGAGCTTGCTTTAGCACAGATACACATTTCAGTACAATGCAGAAATAATTTTCATTCTACTTGTTACAAGACTGATAACTTTCATTGAAGAATGTACACTGTGAAATCATAACTTTTCTCTTTCATTAGCACATTTCTAAATCTGTGGGCAATAAGATTAATTTTTTTTATTTAAGCTTGTTTTGAAAGAACTATTAAAAATCAGAGTTTTCTTTTAAAATCACAAGGTAGATTTCTTTCAAATGTTTGTGGGTGGGGGTTGATAAATGGGAATGTAAGACTTTCCTCCTTCTAACAGCATTTCCAAAATATTTATTTCATGTATGTATTTGAAATATCAAACCTTCCTAAACTCCTTCTTTAGCACGGGTACTTCAGTCTTTTTCCTCTGTTCCAGCTATGGAAGTTTCTGCTGTGTGGCAAATGCAAAGTCTAAGCTGCAGAGGAATGGCTGTGTGAACCCTATAAACCTCAGTCAAACGTTCATGGCTATTCTCGACAAATTATTTTTGTGGAAATCAATACTTAGCTGTCCTTTAATGATCATCTCCTGTTTGGAAATAAAATTGGGTTCAAACAAAGCCAGGAGGTTTTAAAAACAAATTTAAATTTGTCTTTCAACAGGAAAGTACTTTCATCTGTAACATTGTCAGGGAATGCTCTGTCACTGCATTACTTGGATCATGTTTGAATAAGAAAAAAGCCTCGAGTTTTGATTTCAGTTTTGAGACAACATCCTCCTTACGGATCAGACTGCTTAGATTAGCTGTTTTATATTAGGCCCATCTGAAATCTGACCAAATAAATAAATGTGAAATGTTGCACATCAACATTTAGTTTACTCTCTGTGGAGTTTTCTTGTTCATGTGCTGGTAATGACCAAGCACTTGGCTTCTATCTGGGGAGAGTTGCCTTTCATTTTTTTCAAACAGCTGTTATTTTTTATGGTACAATTTTAAATAATGAATGCAGGTTTCAGGAACCTTACTGCTGTGCTGGTTGCCCATTAATGCAGGGCATGCTCGCATTATTGGTGCTTAAAGTGGTGTCCCACAGTACAAGCACATCAAATTGAAGGTCGTTTTTATGAAATACGGTCTTAAGCTCCTGGTGCTCCAAAACATGATAGCATGTTGTTACCTTTCCAAAGCACTTTGAAATCCACAGAATACAAGCATCAAGGCACATCTCCAGCATGGTCACACTGTGAAGCAGAATCACGAATCTCCTGGGACTCTGTGTCCTTGCGAGTACTCTTTGCCTTCCTCACTTCTGCTCTTCCCACCCTTTTCAGGCTCTTTTCCACTACTGCTGAATCAGACCCTCGTCATGTCTGGGAACTGATTTCCTGGGTACTCTCCTTTTCAGTAGCAATGACAGCAGCAGGTGACACGGGCATTATTGCAGGTAGCCCTTCTCGTTCAACTCTTACTCTGGTTTGGGCCAGAGCTTTGACTTTTTCTTTTTTTTTTTTTTTTTCCTTCATTCCTGCAAAGAAAAACAAGTTACCACCTTTTTTGAGCCTGCGGAGGAGGCACTTCCTTCATGTTTTATCCGAGTTTGTCTATTGGAGAATGAAATGCCCAATAAATCTGTCCTCGAGCACCACCTGATGGGGAAAGCCATGTATTGACTGGGGACAATGTTTCTCGCTTTTTCGAGGAAACCAGACCTTCAGCAGTGACTGGGAAACGTGCCAAAGCCACGTACAAATGTTTTGTTTCCAGATGGACTCCCCAGTACACTCTGTAGTACAGATATTTTAATGACTTTTTGATGAAGAAAGTCCAGTTTTAGGGACAGCAGGAAAATAAAGTTCTACTTGGAGTTAGGGTTTTCCAAGGATTTCCCCTTCAGCTCCTGAGAGGCCTATAAATTGAAAACAAATAGGATAAGAAAGTAAGTATAGCAAGGCCTAGAGGACATAGACACCCAGTTACCTTTTTTAGGCAGATACTTGAAAAAAACCCCAAGAATAATTTACCAAAAGAGGCAAAATTTTAAGGGCTGTCCTACGTGGTACTAAAGTATAATGCAAATTCCACTAAAACCAGTTCAACAAAAGAAAACCATGCTGCCTAACAATTTAAGAACTTGAGAATATCCTTCTGCACTAAAGCCACATAGAAATCACATGGAAAAACAAAATTAAAATTTTTGCCAAAATAACATGCCTGCTGTTATGAAGAGTATCTTGGGCTCTCTGGGAGCAAACACACTGCACCCTGCACCAACTTTTTCAAGAGCTGCCAAGTCCACCAATTCCAGACATCAGCTGACATGCCAAGAAATAGTTTAGCTGGTCACCATTTCCAAAATTGTCCAAGCTCTGTCAACATCCCCCATCCCCTGAAGGAAAGATGAAGGATTTTGAAATCGGATGTTGGAATGCTTTTTGTACCACAAGAGCTCTGATCCTATAAAAATATCCTTGTAAATGTGCATAAACATAACACCCTAATTGCCACAGGCTTTGTTTCCAAAAGTAATTTTTTGCCACAAAAAGGAAAAGAAAATTTAAATACTTCAGCTTACTTTATTTTTCTTCTCAGAGACCTCCTATTTATTAGATATTTGACAGAATGGAAGACTGGTTCCTATTGTGCAGCACCTCTCAAAAAATAGTTCCTTGGTGCTGAGATTTAAAATAATTAAAAATTTGAATTCATTTCTCTTTGTAAATTAACGCAGAAGTTTTTCAGGACTTCTCTTTAAAAAAACCTGTATACTCTTTCAATTCTAAAAGCAATCTGACCTCCACTCACGATCATTTGATTCTCAAAGTTCAGGCTCCAATTCACTCTTACAAGATTCATGATCTTACAAGATTCACGATCAGCTCTTTGTAAATGAGTCTTCAATACTACAGCAATAACAGCACAGGCAAGTTTTGGGTTTTCAAACGCCAAAGTGCCAAGCTATAAAGGATCATTTACCCAAGGGTATCCTGTAACAACCATAACCAAATGGGGACTGGCAGCACCCACAGAGGTTCCCGGCAGCAGGAATGAAATGGCACCTCAGAGAGGCTGAAGTAACGAGCAAGCCAGATCATAAACAGCACTTGTCCTGTTTTGTTGCTGCATTATCTGTTCAATAATCAACTTGTTCTCAGACGACGAGAATGGTACTGACCTCTGTGATGGTACTGCAGTGAGTTAATTCAGAAGAAGGAAAGCTGGACAAGAAATGGAAGGCTGCAGAACTGGTGTATTGGGTTTGGATGGCAAGGTTTTGGTAACAGGGGGGGATATAGAGCTGGCTTCTCTGAGAAGCTGCCAGAAGCTTTCCCTTTGTCTGACAGAGCCAATACCAGCTGGCTCCAAGATGGACCCACCGCTGGCCAAGGCCAAGACAATCAGTGGCTAATAACATATTAAAGAAGGAAAGAAGTAGTTATGGCATAGAAGCAGTTGCGGCCAGAGAAGAGAGCAGTGAGAGAAGCAACCCTGCAGACACCAAGGTCAGTGCAGAAGGAGGGGAGGAGGTGCTCCAGGCTTTGGAGCAGAGATTCCCCTGCAGGCTGTGCTGGAGACCATGGTGAGGCAGCTGTGCCCCTGTAGCACATGGAGGAGCACAGGGGTACAGAGATCCACCTGCAGCCTCTGGACATGCAGCCATGTCAGAGCAGGTGGATGCCCGAAGGAGGCTGTGACCTCATGGGAAGCCCACACAGGAGCAGGCTCCTGGCAGGACCTGTGGACCCATGGAGAGAGGAGCCCACAGTGGAGCGGGTTTGCTGGCAGGACCTGTGACCCTGCAGGGGACCCACACTGGAGCAGTCTGTTCCTGAAGGACTGCACTCTGTGGAAAAGGGACCCACGATGGAGTGGTTAGTGAAGAACTGTAGCCTGTAGGAAGGACTCACATTGCAGAAATCCGTGGAGGACTGTCTCCTGTGGGAGGGACTCCGCGCTGCAGCAGGGAAAGGACTCCTCTCTCAACAGCAGCAGAAACAACGTGTGATGAACCGACCATCTCGCTCTCCCTCTCCCAGCGCTGCAGCAGGGGAGGAGGTAGAGCCCAGGGTGGAGGGAGGGAGGGGTGGCAGGAAGGTGTTTTTAAGATTTCTTTTACTTCTCATGATCCTGCTGTGATTTTGATTGGTAATAAATTCAATTATCTCCACAAGTTGAGTCTGTTTTTCTCATGACAGTAGTCAGTGAGTGATCTCTCCCTGTTCTTATCTCAACTCACGAGCCTTTTGTTATATTTTCTCACCTCCGTCCAGTTCCAGAGGGGAGTGGCTTTGGTGGGTACCTGGTGACCAGCCAGGGTTAACCCCCCACAACTCGTATGTTTATAAAGGATCTCTTCAAAAGTACACAGCCTACCCCAACAGGAAAAAAGATCTTACATTTGCTTCATCATTTAAAAGCAACAAAATCAGTACATATCATATGATACCAGCTGTTCTACAGAAATAAATTACTATTTTGTATACACAGCCTCTTCAACATGAGCTGATCGAAATGGTCAAAAAAGTCACTTTTACCAAAGGGAAAATTTTGAAGGGCGAAGAGCAAGAAAAACCCAACAAACCAAACCAAAACCCAACCCTTCCTACAGGCCCAAGAAAACCAAGACAAAATAAAGTAACAGTAAGCAAGAGAAAAATCTTAATTTGCAGTGGTTTCCTGGCAGAAACTGTTTTCCTTTAGTCTATAGTCAGTCTGGTTTGTTACAGTCTTCTACAGATACTACAACTGGATTAAGAAACTGCTGAGTAATTCAGTAGTTTGCCCACTAGACTGGAGCCAAAATTAGCTGCAACTGCTCCTCCCTCAACTTAAAAGGGGGAATCGCATCTCCGTATCTGCAGGAATGTCAATGAATCTTCACTCTCTGAACTTGCATGGTTATGGCAACTAAGAGGCAACACAAGGGGTGCAAATGTGGCCTCCAGGAACTAGGAACAGTAGCTTTAAGGACTTCATCTCAAAATTGCTAAGTTCTCCATTTTATTTTCTTCTTTTTCATTCACTGCCAAGCCACTTCTTGGTTGAATCCTTGGTTCCTGTGCCTTTTTAGACAGATTCAAATGATTTTAACCATAGCTTGAGGAAAAAAAATAAAGTATCTGCGCTTCATATTGACTTGAACACTTCTCTTTTGTGCTGTAGCTTCAGCAGAGGAAGATGGGAAAAAAACCACAGTAACAAAATGATACATGTGGAATGTCACTTCATTTTATTTCTAGTCCTTAAAAAAAAAAAAGTACACTTTTTCTGTACCTGTACAGAAAAGAAATGTTTCTGTGGCACTTCAGAAATAATTTTGGCCTACGAGTAAAAAACTTCTGTAAAATGAGTTGCAACATGTCCCCAGGACCACAGGCTTCCACAGATTTCTCAACTGTGAGGTTTCTATAACCAATATTCAATAGGATACATATTAGGATAGATGCTTACAAAAGTCAGATTAAATCAGTGCAGCAACTTAGAAGGGTAAATGTTATGTTATGTCATATAATCAACAAGCCTGGGAAAAAATACTAAATCATTTATATATATATTATTTTTTTTCCAAACTTTTTCCTTAACCCCTTGCTAGAGATGCAAAAGGAGAAGTCCCTTACTGACAGAAGGGTGGTTTTAGGTAAAGAAAAAAAATTTAAAAGATGGAAAGAAAGAAAGAAAATAGGAAATTTAGAGCAATAATGTTTTGGGCATCTAGCAAGAAAGGCAAGATAAGATACGAGACTTGAAAACGCCTCAAGCTCCTAGGGAGAAATGAAACACAGATTACTGTAATAAAGAATTCGGAGGATATGTACTGAAATCACAGTAGTAATAAGACACTGATTATGTCAATAAATAAAACAATTCAGAGTTCTATGTATTAATTCCTATGGTGCTGCCACTGAAATCGCTGAGGTTTCAACAAATATTTGAATGCTAGTAGGCAGTGGAAAAGGTAAAGACGAAGATGAAAATAAAAAATGCAGAACACCATCCACGACTCACCTGAAGCAGGGAGAGTGTTTGCACTGATGTGTGCAAGGGGATAACTAAATTGCACAAAATGCCCCCAACCAAACACTTATAACATAGCTGACTTTGTACTTTCATCAAGTAATAGAACAAAGCTCATATGGAACATTATCGGTGCAAAGTACATTTTTTCCATGTTTCATATCAAATACAAACAACGGTGACTGGCAAGTAATGAGCTTGAACAGTAAACAGCACAGGAGTGCTCCAACTCTGTACAGCTCTGAGAGTAACCTCTCTTCAGTTAAGCCATGCACACAAATGAAGACTAAAATACCAACAACACTGTTTTTCTCTTGTCACTGAAATGTCACTTATGCCTGAGATGAGACGGGATGCATTAATCCAGATCCATGAACTACTGCTAGTCACTCCAGCACACCTTTACAGTCATTTGAGAGAATTAAGAAGGAAATTTATTCTTAAAAGGACGGTAGAAAAATTGCACAGGAAATATAAACAAATAATTTATGACAGAGTTGTTCAGTAGAAGTTTTTACTAAACAGAAGCCACCAGTTCAAATTTCAATAAAACTTAAATTCAGCCTCAGTTTCAGTATGAATGGCCTTGTATTATTCTAAAATTAGGTCTTCTAGTACATGAAGCTAGCGTATACCCAATTCTGTTACTTGGGAAAGACCAGGAATCAGCAGGGGTCGCATGATTACCCCAAAGTGCCTAATCATGGTCTGCAGAAAGCTTTGTGGACAAAATATGCTACACAAAAATTACATAAGCAAACACCCTGTTATACAGGCCACTGTCACAACAAAAGGAAACAGACCACAGCATAAGAAATTCAGGCCAAACATATTGCAAATTCTCCTGATTAAATAACAAAAATTCACCTTTGATTCACCTTTTTTTAACAATCTTTCCATCTAAACACTGTTTCAAAAATGAGCTACAAGCAGGATTTGTGCGTTTCCTGACATTCTTTTTTTCCCCTCCAAAAAAGGTTAAAAATCCATTTTAAAAAATCCCAGCCACTACAATATAGCAACATCTGCCCCTCTTAGAAATGTCCTAGTGGTACCAGTTTGAGTAACGTTTGTCTAGATTTAACATCCCTGCAGCAGAAATATGTATATGTACTTGCTTCCATGTGAACATAATGTGTTCCCTTTAAAAATCCTGTAATTACTGTACAGGCCTAGCAGGTGAAGATATATCTGTGCGCTCCAATATTGTGACTACTGATTTTTTAACTTCACACTTCCATGACTACAGTACTTTTGTTTGTTTGCATTCATTATCACGATAGCGACTAATGCTAGTCCCACGGCTAGACTTGGAGGGCCACAAGGACTGAACTCCTGAGCAATTCCAGAAAGGAGAGGGGCAATAATACGTCCCACTGATGTCACAGACTGTCCAACACCTAGGAGCGTGCCGCTGGCCTCGTTCCCACCGACGGTCAGTTCCAGATCAATGATACAGGTACGGCCTATGGTAGTGGAGAAGGCCAAGAACGTGGAGGACAAGATGACCATCCATATGCTCAGTGCTGAGGCATACAGGAGAATCAGCACACAGGTGAAAGTGCTGGAGTGCAACAGAAGTCTGTAAGTGTTGTGCCCATAGAGTCTCGTTATTGGTCCGAGCAGACAACCAGCCAGGACTCCAAGCGCACTGCTGTAGCTCATCAGGTATCCAGCAAACAAGGGTTTCACCCCAAATCTCTCCTCCAAGGCCAGAGTAAAATTACTATAGTACAGCAGAATAGCAACAGACATCAGGAACCGCACTAAAAGGACATCCCACAAATTAGAGCACGCAATTCCTTTAATCTTCTTCAGCACTGTTGCAACTTGGACCCATGGAGACTGGAAAAAACTACTGTTCGTCACAGCTCTACTAGTTGCTGATTTCACGTGCACGTCATTATTTGATTTTGCTGAGAAACTGTTTGCTCCTTTGTCTTGGTAATGCTCCCTGCCGCCAGTGTTTTCTTCACTCCAGGGTAACATCCAGACAAGACCTAAATAAATTAAGAAATTAGTTGATTTCATTCAATTGCGTCAACTTTACATGGAAGACATTAGTTTGATTGTAACAATTTAAAATAAGACTTCAACAATACCTGTCCTTAAAAAGTTTGGAAATATTAAGTCTAGTGTTATTCACAGTATCAGTTCAATTTTAAATGCAGTGAAAGCAAGAAAGGAAATCACTGAGATGCCACGTTCACACCATATAAACAAATCTAAAGGCTAAAGCCAAAATTCTGATTTCTAGTCTTCATCTTTGGGCACATCAAAAATTCCCATTTGTGTCTGAATGTCAAAGGGATACAGGCAAAACAGAGGAGAAGCACCTGGAGGATAACTGTTTCAAAATTCCCACCCTTCCACACAAGTTCAAGTTCAAAGTGTAGTATTGGTATACAAAATATTTATGCCATAGATGATAAACACACTATGAATTCAAGGTATTACAGACGGCACAAAACCACAAAAGTGAGGAATGAAGGGATCCAAGATGCGAAATGTGACATACAACTCACCACCATTCAGGAGGAAGATAGAGGCACAGATGAAGGACGTTTGGTAAAAGCCACCTTCGAACTCTGCAAGGTAGCCACCAACAACAGGTCCCAGAATGAAGCCCACGCTGGAGGCTGCATTGAAGCGCCCCATTACTAAAGGGCGATCTCTCTCCGAAACCAGGTCAGACAGCAGAGCTTTAGAGATGGAAAGTGTGTGTTTGAAAATACCTGCAACAAAATATAAACCAATTAATAAACATGTATTTCTCAGTCAAAAAAAAAAAAAAAAGACAGAAGGTATCTCAAAAAACAATGGTCCACGTCTGTATGGTTTATATTTTAAAAATTCCATTAATCACAAATTCTTCGGTGCTAGAGTAAGCAGCTTTGTGAGATTTAGTTGTCTGGTGGGTTAAGCCTCAACATTTCACATTATTTGCAGGAAAAAATCATGAGAATTCTTGATTTGTAGAGACTTTTCCAATACTATGGTTCAGTTGGTGCTGCTGGGTGATTATGCTTATGCAGCCATTCGCCTACCATGATTTCTCCCGTAGTAATCCTCAAGCTGAGACTACAGGGAATTTAAACTGCAAAATGCCAAGTGTTTACTCACCTACAGGGACTCTAGAAATGGCAAACAGGAACACTGTGGTGGATGTTCCAAGAAGGAAGTAACCCAGTGCACTGAGAAGAATACAAGCAAGCAGGGAATACCGTCTTCCTACTATATCACTCCAGCAGCCCTTTCACAAAGCAGGAAAGAAAGATTAGCTTTTTATAACATTAAGCTATGTGCAGTGATCAATCAGTACTTCTAAATTAAATTGAGAAAAGAGATCAAAGGACTGTCAATGAAAGCCTAATAAGCTTATTACACAGCATTCCTAAGTGCTCAAAATCTGGAAGTCACAAGCAGAGTTCTGCCCTGCTGGCAGGGTACCTGCCAAAGCTATGATTCCATTTAACGTTATATAGAGAGCTTTTTTTTTTTTTTTTAAATCTCCCTTTTAAAAAGACAGTCCTGCAATAAATATCACCTTCTGAAAATCTTACCATAACCAACCACAAATATTTGTTTGCATCACTGGCTGCTATGTATTAGACGCTTGTTGGAACATCCTAAAAGCAATGACCTTGGCTATGAGGAGTTTGCCATCTGAGCGCAGACAGGTAAGAAATAGCTATGCAGAGGGCAAACAGAAAACTTGCATTTATCATGCTTATAAATCAGCTTGATTCCTAAGAAGAAATAGTTTTTAAGAACGTAGACAATGGTCTTGCAATTCAAAGAAAATGCCACAAAACTATAGCAGGAAATTATCCCAGGTGGCCTGCATAACAAACCCTGAAACAGTTTTTTTAAGAGACGTTCTCATAACCTGTTCTCTTCAAAACTAGAAAACTAGTACCAGGGTAATATTAGGATATAAAATTCAATAGCTAATAGAAAACAAAACCAAAGAAA